>JAKTXL010000010.1:0-120640 GCA_030582535.1 Insectozyma bohioensis | reverse complement strand
AAAAAATCTTCTACGTTATGAAAAACTAAAAAAAATTGTTAAAATTGTAAAAATTGTTAAATATTATTATATCCTGGTAATTAAATTATCATTATCATCATCATTTAAAAATGGCTGTTGAGGTATATAATATTAGATTAGATTATACTATATACAGGGACAGGTTGGAACTAACTAATTAAAGACAATCTAAAGATCTCTTTACTTCCTTTGATTTCTGTTTTTATTTTTTTTTTACTGTCTCCCTCTTCCGGTCTTTTATTTAATTTTGTTTTTCTACCCCTATTCAATATATTTTTTTTAAGAGATTACATAACATTGAAGCGTATTATTACATAAGTTTCAGATATTATGTAATGGAGCGCTACAGCCGTCATTATCATTATCATTTTTATTTTTATTTTTATATTTATTTTTTTATATTTTATTTTTTTATTTTTCAGTCTAAAATTAAATCTAAATTTATTAATTATATTAATAAAGTAATTAATTATATAACATCACATACTTACTTATTTATTTATTTATTTATTTATGATCATACTATAATTATCATTGTTTCTTCAAAGAAGGATTCAATAAAATATAATATTCGTTTTTTTTTTTTTTATTTATTATCAAGAGTCCAAATTTTAAATGTAAATATTTACAAACTACGTCATTCTGGATCAAATGGAAGACTACTAATATTTTTAAATTGAATGTAATAGCAATTAACAACTGGATCATATTTTATATTATAATATTGCTATACGAAAAAATGATTTACAATCTCTTACTGTAAATATGTGTATGTCTCTGATATTATCTCATAGAAAAGTTATTTTAAAAAGTTTAAATCAAAAAAAATGTTAAATTTAAGAGAAAAAGAAAAAAGTAAAAGAAGGGCTAACCAAACACAAAATAAAAAGAAATATATCTTATCATTAAAAAAAAGTTGATCATTTGATGGTCTAATCCAATGGATTCAATGGAACATTGACAAAAGAAAGGGAGTCAATGGGATGGGAAATATGAACAAAATCTAAGAAAGATCTCTCTCTTTGAATATATTATATGGATTATCAGGGATTTAAAACTCTTTTTTAGTCTTACGGATGGTTTCGCATCGCAAAAAAAAGAAAATTGCTTAAAAAATAATTTATTAGTGAGGTTAAAAGATTATCCCATACATTAATATTCTAGAATAACTTCATCACATTTCCATTTATATGGTTATGAATCAAATTATATAATATAGTTATATATTGAAATTGAAATTGAAATTCAATTAATTATCTCAATATATTATTACTTTAGGTTATTCAACATATTTATATTATGAACCTAGATTATATAAACAGATTTATAATAGAACGAGGAAGTACCAAATAAATAAATAAATTAAAAAATTCTGCTGCTATTGCCGTACCCGTCGCACCCGCTAATAAAAAAAACTTATACGTATATTATTGTACTGTATACTTTGGGGTTGGGTTGGGTTTGTTCTACAGTTTTTGGTTTGCTTCTTTCTTTGTTAATCTTGTGAAGTTGACATTATAATCAATCTCTTATATTCTTTATCAAATGAACACAGATAACGGAATCCGTATTCAATTAGATGGTAGAATCCGTAATTTCATATATAGTCCGTTGAAGATTCTATACATATATGAAATTGTTGATCCGGAAGAGTTTCTAAAAACAGGATTTTCAAATAATATGTTGCTAAATATTTCATTTCATTATTCTTTCTTTCTATCCGAAAATACTAGATTTGGTAAATTGGGATATTTACGGTGGATGTAAAACAAAAAGATATGTTCGAATAATTAATTAATTAATATGTAATTAATTAATTAATTACATAACCTTCATTCCTTTATGATAGAATGGTGATGTCAACATCTAAAAAGAAATCCAAAAAAGAAGGTATTTCAAGTTTGAAAGGTTAAGAAAAAATTGATAAATGGTTAGAAATCTGGGTGTGGTGGAATGGATTGTTTCGTTTGGACTCGAGAGTGCGTATTATATAATGGTGGTGGGGTGGTAAGAAGTGAAACAAAATTAGTAAAATTGTAGAAAAAAACGAAGAGCAAACGAAAAAAAATGGGGCGTTATTTTATTTTTATTTTTTTTTTCTATTATATTTTTTTGACATTTTTTTTTTTTTGTTTGTTTAGCAACAGCCTCTCCATTAAATATGACAATAAAAATTGAAAAAAAATAGACTTTAAAAAGTTTTAAAGTTATTGACAACGATTTTTATACTTTTCAGTTTTTTTTGTTTCAATGTTGAAACAATTACTGTTGGGGGGGGGGGGGTAATTGTCAGTCGTAGAGTTGTAGTTGTCACGAAGATAAATTTTAAAATTTGACTTTTGTAAATTAATAAATAAAATTAAAAAAATCAAAATTAGGGGTAATTGAAAAAGATATGAAGATAGAGAGAGTGGAAAGTGGAAAATGGAAGGTTCGTAAGAAGTAGATAATTGATTATATAACATTAATGAAATGAGTACCGGACTTATTTGGGATTGGGAATTGGATTGGAAATATGTAAAAGTATATTGGAACCAGGAATTCAAAAGAACTAGAACTAATATTATATAATAAAAAAAAATTGATCTTCAAAAAAGAAAAATTACGATATTGAAATACAAAAAAAAAAAAAGTATTTGAACCGTACGGTTAAAAAATTGGTAAACAAAATAAAATAAGGAACAAAGAGGGAACGAAACAAAACCATCAGCCAAAAGTCAAAATAAAAAAAAAATAAAAAAAAAGAATTAAAAGTAACTCAATTAACTAAAAAAAATAGAAAGAAAGAGTCAAAATAAAAGATAGGAAATTTGAAATAGAGAAAGATTTATAATTTAGTAACCTAACTTGATTATTTAATCATATGATATGATTATTGTTTAGGATCAAAAGTTGAAAAGAAAGAGAGAAAAGGTTGTTGTATATAATTTGTATTATAGATGGATATTATGGGAAAATCTTTTTTTGTAAAAAATTGAGCTATTTAACAATGTTTAAAAACAGAAATAAATAATAAATAAAAAATAAAACTAAATAAATAAACAAAACTAAAGAAACAGGAAACCTTAAATCCCATCCATTATACTTGTAGTTATAGTTGTAAGTTATACTTGTTATGTATTATATATTATAGTTATGATATATACATACATATATAATAAACAATACAATTAGAGTATTGAACAATAGAATTAAACATACATTACATATTAAAGTATTTAAAGTATTTAAAGTAAATATTTTAAAGTATTTACGGTTTTAATTTTTAATAAAATGTTTTTGGTGTTTTTACTTTAGCACCGATTTTTATTTTATATTATTTTATTTTATTTTATTTTAATACATTATTTAGTACATTTAGCTTTGTGTAATTTTACAGAATTATTAATAAATCCAAATTTTCTTTTTTTTCTTTTTTTTTTTTTTTTTTTTTTTTTTTTTTTTTTTTAAAATAAAAGTCATAAATAAAAATATCCATAATTTTATTTTACTTATACTTACATAATATAATATAATATAATATAATATATAAATTATATATCTCATACTTAAATAATCTGTCTGTCTGTTTAATAGGAGTACTTTTACTATTATATTATATATATAAGATCAAATAACTTTTTATTTTTATATTTTTTTCCATTTTTTATTTATTTATTTATTTATTTATTTATTTATTTATTTATAACAAACATATTTTGCCAATTTTCTTCACTTTATATTTTTATATATTTATATGAATAATAATTAATTAGTATATTATTGTATTATTTTTATATCATTTCCACCTTTTTATTATATCTTTTATATGTTATCTTCAATTCCTTATACTAATAATAACTCCAATACTATGAATATTACAACTGCTGCTGCCACTTCTTCAACTGTCGGTGGTACAGCCACTCAAAATTCATTATCTCAATATTCTTTAAATCGTCCATATGATGATCACTACCATCATCATCATCATCATCAACAACATCCTCAACAACAACATATTCAACAAGTTCAACCAGGCTATTATCAACAACAACAACAACAACCAATTCATCAAGTTCCACAACCTTATGAAAAATCACCTTCACCAACAATTCAAAATCAACATCAACGTCATTCTTCTGTTACTTTACCTTCAATTCATTCTTTAAATATACCTTCATTTCCTCATCATGAAGTAGATTTAAGCAACAATAAAGATTATAGAACAACTGCTTTTCAACATTATTCAACAAGTAATTTAACTAGATCTCCTACTTTATTAATACCAAAATCTGAATCAAATTCAAATTTTACTACAAGTCCTTATACTACTAATAATAATAGTAATAGTAGTATGTTATTAAGTCCAATTGCTTCTCCTTATGATAGTAATACAAGTAGTATTATTAGTAACAATTTTAATAGATCAAGAAGTGCTTCTGATTCTTCTGTTATAACTGATTATAATCAACATCCTCATCAACAATTAATTCAACCAACTACTCCACCAATTATTAATAATCATATTCATGATCATCAACAACATCAACAACAACATAATGATAATTTATCAGATGATCAATCAATAATTTCAAATAATTCACCAATTCAAATTAAAAAAAATTGGAAACCAAGAAAAAAGAGACAATGTCCAGAATGTAAATTATTTTTTTCAAATTTAGCAACTCATAAATCAACACATTTAAAACCAACTAATCGTCCACATATTTGTAAATATTGTCAAAGAGGTTTTGCAAGACCAAATGATTTATTTCGTCATGTAAAATGTCATTGGAAAGAAATTGGTATAGATAATCAATTTCGTTGTCCTTTTAAAAATATACAAACAGGTGATCAACAACAACCACAACAACAAACTAATGGACCTGATCATTGTTGTCATAATACTGGTATATTTTCACGTTGTGATACTTTTAAAAATCATTTAAAAGCTATTCATTTTCAATATCCAAATGGTACTAAAAAAGATCAAAGAACTAAAGTTAGTGGTAAATGTAGAATTTGTCAAGCTGAATTTAAAAATGTTGATGATTGGATGCAAAATCATATTGAAAAAAATCAATGTCCTTATGCTATTAATTTGATTAAAAAATAAAAGGGGTAGAGGATTGTTTAGTTAATGAATTGCAAAAAAAAAAAAAAAAAAAATTATGTTACGATATTAAAAAAAAAAAAATTAAGTTAAAAAAACAAAAAAATAATTGGGTTAAATTAAAAATTTTATTAAGAATGGTTTTATAGAGGTAGGTTCTAATGTAAATATTTATAGAAATGTATGAATTTTATTTATTTTATTTTATTTGGATTAATTAATTATTTTAGTAAATTTATAAATTACAGATGATCAACTGTTAACCCTAAAAGAAAAAGAAAAAAAAGCGTATCATCTGGTAGAAAAAAAAAACAACTCTAGAACTCTCGAACAAATAAAAAAAATAAAAAATAAGGCTAAAAATTTTTGGCGAACTTTCGTCCTTGGTTGCATAGTCTTTTTTTTTTTTTTTTTTTTTCAATCATCATTATTTTTAAGGGTACAACTGGCAAAAAAAGTAACTTTAACAGAAAAATTCAAAACCCAGTAAATATTTAAAAAAAAAAGTAAGTTCAGTTATTGCTTCACTATGTTTTATTTTTAAATCGGTTGTAAAAGTACAATTTCTTAATTGAGTTTTAGTTTGTTTCTAAAAAACTTTGTTTTGTTGTGTCTGACTGATGCCGTCTAAAGTCAAACGTATTAAATTTTTAAGAAAAGAATTCTAGCATAAATCTATTTGAAATCTGGAACAACCGTAACAACAAAATTGAAAAAAAAAAAAAAAAAAAAAGAGAGGACTAAATAATTAACTAACTTATTCATAAGGATTTTAAATATAATTAATTAAACAAATGATAGAAAAATAAATTAAACTAAATTATTCTGATTAATCATTAAACTTCTTTAGCAATAAATGTCAAAATAATATCATAATTTTTTAAATAAAGTTTAAACTTTTATTACAATAAAAAAGTTTCTTTTTTAAAGGGAAATCAGGGAAGGAAGGAAGGATAAAATCTATCCTATATAATATGTGTCTGGGCTGGGCTGGGTACAAATAAATATAATAGCGTGGTGGTGGTCATCATATCATATCAATCAATCTGATGTGGTACCACACTAGAAAGAAAACACCGAACTTTTTTTTTTTTTTTGGCCTCCCCCCTAACTCCGGAATATATTCTCTTAGCTCCATATCATATCTCAATAATGCCTTGCCATATTTCATATTTCATTTTTGAAATTATGTTTTATTCCGCAAGACAAATAATTAGTAATCTTCGTAAACGTTTATCATTATTATCATCTTCTTCTTTGTCTTTTCAAATCCAGGAAATAAGATCAAGTATTTAAAACCCCATCTTATTTAAGGATTCAAGAAAAAAAAAAGTAGAAAAGAAAAGAAAAAGAAAAAGAAAAAGAAAAAAATCATATATATAAAGGAATGTAGAGAAAAGGTAGAAGAGGAATACAACATGAAATGAAGAAAGAAAGAAAGATTAGACTAATAAAATAGAAACTAGCCCAATTAATAATTTTGTTAAGAAAACTTTAATTTTACATAAGGAAGGACAGGTTATTAATATACCGAAACAAAGTAAGAGTTCATAATAAATTCTAAATGTCTCGGAGCTCCAAAATTCTCTGACAGTTTTGTAATTTTTATGACAATGAAATCAAATTTAAATTTAAATTGAAATTGACAATAAAGTTTTGTTTTATTTTGCTATTTTGTTGAATTTTTTCATTTGCATTTCTTAATTTAATTTTGATTTTGATTTTGACTTTTGATTTTGATTTTGTTACTTGAACTTTAACTCCATACCCTCACATTCATTTATTTTTATGTCAAATTTTTATCCGTAATTTTATTTAACTTATTTATTATCTTCTGTTGCTTCCTATCCGTTGTTGATTGTAGTTAATTATTTATTTTAGATATTTAATTTTAATTTTAATTTTAATTTTCGTTTTTGTTGGGATGACAATATTCATTATTCAATTGATGTTAAAAAATCACAACCTTGTCTTAATTTAAGTAGTGTGTGAAAAGAAAAGAAAAGAAACTCAACTTCAATTTGATCTATTTTTTTTTTCTATTTTATTTTATTTTATTTTGTTACATTTCTTTCTTTTTTTCTTTTTCTTAGATCTCAATTGGCAATATGATTATCAAAACATTAAAAATCATATTAATAGCAATTCTTTTATCATCACATAAAACATTACCATTTGCATATGTAATTCGATTTTATTATCATGTATTAATATCATTAATATCATCACGTATAAAATATCTTTCATCAAATAAAAATAATACTTGGGGTCATACAAAACCTTCTGATTTATTTAATTGGATTAATTTAAATTCTTCTGTTAGTTTAGGAGAAATTGATATGTATTTACATAAATCAAATTCAACTTATTTCTTGGATTTAGATATTGCAAGAACTAAAACTTTATTACGTATATTTCAAAAATATTGGTGGGCTCAATTTGATAATGATTTAAAAATTCATAAATATTCAAATAGAATTTCAAATTTTCCTTATGTCCCAGTTGGTACTGTTCAATGTCAATTTATTAAAGAATTAAAACCTTTCCAAAAATTTATTATAAGTTCAAGAATTTTAGCTTGGGATAATAAATGGTTATTTGTTTTATCTAAATTTACTACACAAGATAAAAAAGATAAAAATAATCAAATTATAAATGCTATTGCTTTAACTAAATATGTTTTTAAAAATGGTAGAAAAACTATTGATCCAAATGAATATATTAAATATTGTAATTTTTTAAATGATGAAAATTTAAAAATTAATGAAAAAAATTATAAATTAGTTAAAAATTTAGTTGATACTGAAGAATTAGAAAAATTAGCAGCAGAAACAAATTAATTTTAAATACATAGATTCTTATATACATTTTTAATAGACCTTATTTATTTATATATATATACTATTATACTATTATTCTTATTATACTTATATTATTATACTATTATTCTTATTATACTTTTCTTCTTCCTCTTAAGCTAATCCAAATCCTTCATGACCTTCTGTAATTGCCATCAATAATGATCCTCTTAAAGTTTCATAACTATCATATGCTGGTAAATCAATTTGATTAAAACATGTATGTGATGATGGTAATCTATCAATTGATCCATAATCTCGATGTATACTAAATTTACATGTACCACTTGCTCCACTTAATTCTTTAAATCCATTTAATGGAACTTTTGATGTACCTGTAGAAAATTGTAATAATCTTGCTCTTTCTTCATTATCAAATGATTTAACTGCTCTCCAAAACCATTGAATTTGTAATGACAGTGGAGAATAATTATTATATGTACAATGTTGTTGCCAATCTATAACATCAATATCTGGTAATCCTGATATTAATAATTCCAATTCTTTTTCATCAAATATTGAAACTAAATCTTTTGGTATAATTTCATGGAAACCAATTAAAAAATTTTCCATTTGTTCTTCAACTGATGTTTGTAATCTATATTCAACAACTTTTTTAACATATTCATTTTTATTTTCTTCTGTAACTGCTATATTACGTCCATTTGGTATTAAATCAATAATTTTATGTTCACCATAATCATCTGTTTCAACTGAAAAATCTTCTGTTATAACATCTGTTATATCATTTTCTAACATCCACATTAATGATTTAAAATATTCTAAATCTAATGTTTCCATATCTTTTAAAATTTGTTGTTTACCTAAAATTCTTTTATAAACAGCTCTTGAAAAATGACAATCTAAAAAGCAATTATCATAAATTGCTTTACCAATAATTCTACCAATAAATTTAAAAAATGATAAATGTTCTGGATTAATATATGATGTTCTATTTGGATGAAATGTTGTTTCATCTGATACAACTGGTGTAAATAATGCATAATCAGGATTAAACATTTGTCTACTTAAAACTTGATACCATTCTCTTGTAACACCTCCTGCATCAATACCTTGTTCACCTTTAAAATTAATTTCTAATTTAGAATTTTTAAATTCTTCTTTTGCTTTAAAAAATAATGCTCGATAAGAATCTAAAAATACTTGATCACGACGAACATTAATTGATAATTTATTATTTTCTTTTTTATCTTGATGTAATTTTCTATCAAAATAATTCTTTTTATTATCAAATTCTAATACTCTTGGATTTCTAACCAACATACCAAATGGTCCACTCATTAAATTTGGATTGGCTCTAACCATTTGATTAAGAATTTTTTTATGTTCATCAGTAAATGAAAAAAATAATGATTCAATTGGTTCTTTTGTAAAATCAATCTTTTTAGCTTCATATTTTAAACAATCTTTTAATGGTAATTCTCGTACTTTACTATGTTTACAAACAACCATTAATGCTTCAATAAGTGGTAATAAAGCATTAGCGACATTATTTAAATGAGGTTTTTCTTCCAAAACTCTTAAACAATCACTTAATGCATCCCAAAGATTACCTAATGCAAGTTTTTTATATAATCCAGTCAATTCTTCAATTTCATCACTATTTGGATTTTCTTCTTTTTGTTTTTCTTTACTTTCAAACATATAATCTAATGCTGTTAATATACGTAATAATTTAGATTGATCAGATGAATGTGCACTAAATTTAGAAAATGATTTATTTTCACCTCCACCGCCATTTAAAATATCTTTAGTTAAATTATTTAAATCAATTATAATTTTTTGTCCCAATTCACTTGCTTTATCTGATAATTCTAATGAAAATATTTTTTGAGCATTTGGTAAAACAGAAAAATTTTGCATAGCAGATATTGTTCTTCTAAATGTTGAATTAGAACAATCATTACCAGTTAAAATTTTAATAATATGACGATAATTTTCATCAGGTATAGTTGGTGGTGTAAATGGAGATTTATCATCATTATTATTTTTTAATACATGTAATGGACGACTTGCAACTTGTAATACTCGAGCTAATAAATCTAAAAATGTTTGATCTTCTTTAACAAGTTTATTATCAAGTAATGTCAATAAATAATTTATTGGAAATTTATAATCTTTAACTGATTTATTCTTTTTAATAATAAATGAATTATCATGTTCAGTTAATAAATAATATCTTAAATGACTATTACGTTCTAATAAGAAATCAATTGCTTCAACCATTTGAATTCCAACTGATATTTGTGTGGCACCAATTGGTAATTTAACATGTTTCTTTAAATCTTTACCACCTGTTGCTTTATTAAATATTTGAGAAAATATTTTTTGAACTGGACGTTGATTAGTAAATCCATCATTTAAAATTGCAATCATTAAACTCATAATTTCAATTCTACTTTGCTTATTATTACACATGTATAATAATGCTTGATAAATATTTTCTCTTTGATTGATAGATAATGGGGAAAATAAAAGTTTAGTTAATGCAGCTATACCTTGTTTATCAACTAATGGTGTAAAGAAAATTTTACTAGAAATTGTCTTTGGTTTTGTAACTGCTGAACTATTACGTCTTAAAGCTCTTGAAGCTGCAATAGCTGAAGCTGCTGCAGAACTACGTCTTCTTCTACTAACTTCTGGTTGTTGTTCTTCTTCAACATCTTCTTCTTCAACATCCATATCATCTTCTTCAACATCTTCAAATTCATCTCTAGCTTCTTCAAATGCAGCATATCTTCTTGCCATTGATTCTTGTTGTAAAATTTCTTCTCTTATCAGATCTGGTAAAGCTTCCAAAAAATCAGGATCAATTTCTCTTGATTCAGATCCAGTAGTTGTAGCATTTGCTCTTCTTTCACGAACATACAGTGCCAATACTTCTTCTCTCATATCTTCTGGTAATGCTTCAATATAATCAGGATCAATTTCAGTACCACTGATATCAACATCTCTATCACCAATACGAACCATTACAGGTTCTCTATGTGGAGCATTGGCAGCATTAGTTTCACGTTGTTTTAATTCTTCTTCTTTTCTTTTTTGTTCTTCTTCTAATTCTTTTCTTTTCTTTTCTTCACGTTGTTTTCTTGCAATTTCTAATTCTTCTTGTTTCTTTTTATATATGGCAATACTGTCTTCTTCAATTCTATTAATAATTCCAGGAATAATTCTATAAATTAATTCATCTTTATCCTTAGGAGAAAATAATTTTAATGCATCAACCCAACGTTCTTTTGTAGATTTAATATGAATATTATGATTATGATCAACATTTCTAGCTGCTTGACCCAATTGAAACATATTTTCAATAAGACGACCAATTGTAGTAGCACTACCACGAGTATTACTATCATCATCTCTAGAAATTTCAATTGATCCTCTAAAATTTCCATCACGGAATAAACCATCCAACAAGTTTGTTAATGCTGGTGATGTTCTATCTAATGGAGTTAAACCAGTAGATGGATCATATAAAAATCTTGGAACACCACTATTAGTACTACCACTTCTATTAGGAGTAATCATTCTAACTTCAAAATCTGATCTTGATTCAATATCACTTAAATTTCCTTCTGATAAATCTTCACCATTTACATCAGCTTCTCTAAATACTGCTGTTTCTCTTCTTGATCTAAAATTATTATCATGATCATTATCTTCAGTGAAATCATTACCATCTTGAAATTGTTCAATCCAACCATCCAATTCATCTTCATCATATTCACTTTCTTCGCCATCAACATCATCATCATCTTCTTCATCATCTTCATCATCTGAACTTAATTCTTCGTCATCATCACTTCCACTACCACTTAAATCCAATTCATCTATAATTTCAATACTGTCAAGACTACCATCTGAATCATCAAAATCACTTCCAACTTCCATTTCAATATCTTCATCTTGTTCATCTTCATCACCAGAATCAATTGCAGAAAGATCTGAAGATGATGAATCTTCATTATCATCTTCATCAATATCTTCTCCTGACATCATTACTTCTAACCCTTCTTCATCAAAAAATTCATCATTGTCAACATCTTCTTCTTCACTATCAAAATCTACATCATACATTCCCAATGTAGAATTTCTAAATAAATCAGGAGTTTCTTCTCTATCATCGACATCTTCAGGAACAATATCATCGTCTTCTTGATGATTACTACTTTCACCTTGATCTTCAGCAAATAAATCTTGATAATCAACTTTATTTTTTCCCATAAAAGTTATTGGCTTTAAAGCAGCTTTAATAATTCTATCAATTTCTGGGAAATTTAAATCAAATTCAGCTATCAAATTAGTAATAAGATTTGGCATTTGTTTTTCAATATAAATTTTGGTTATGAAATATTGATCATATTTAGTTGCTTCTTTGTTTAATAATGGACCAATTGCTTCTTTAAATTTGGTTGAAATTAATAATCCACTCAATTCAAACAAATCAAGTAATTTTCCATATCTAGATTGAGCTAAAGTATTCATAGTTGAAGTATCTTTTAAAATCTTCATTAATAAATCAACAACAAATCTTCTAATAAGGGCCAAATCAGGATCTTCTTTCTTAGAACTTGGTATATTTTGTTCATCTAATATTGGTGTTGAAATCAAACTTAAAAGTGAAGTTTTAGCAATTGATGATATAGCACAACGTCTTTCATATTCAACTGATGTTTTTTCCAACAGCATTGTTGGTGTTAATTGATGAATAAAGAAATTTAATGAAGTAGATCTAGGTTTAATTTCTTCTTGATTCTTTTTCTTTGAAAACGTTAAAAATTCCAATTTAGCTTGTTTATAAGAACCTAATAATTCAGTAATTGTTTGTAAAAGAAAACATGCATAAGCAAAATTTTCATTAGCAAATAAATTGACATCTTTCTTTTTCTTATTTTTATTTTCAGTTTCAGTTTCTGGAGGATCAGATAACCAATCAGTTTTAATTACATTCATCAACTCAGATAACAATACATTCATAATAGATGATGCTTCCAACGGTTTTACTATTGTTGATTGTGAAGATTCACTCATATCGACATCTTGATTTTCTTTTGATTCATCTTTTTTAATTCTTTTAACAGGTATTCTACTCATAAAAAATTCCCTACCATCATAACCATCTAATCTAATATCTTTACTAATAACTTCAGTTAAAATATATGGATTACGAAATACCAATGAAGCATTTTCTTTTAAAGTTGAAGTAAGATCTTTAGGTTGTCGGGTATTAGTAAACATGGTTGAAATTTCTGAACTAAAGTAATTCTTTAATACTTCCTTAGTTTCAAAGCAATATCTAACAATCAATACAATACATGTTTTCAAAGATTCTAATATAGAATGATCTTTAATACCGGATCCACAAATTTTTATCAATTTCTTTAATATTGGAGATTGGGCAACTGATTCAGCATATCTAATATCTTTTGAATATAATACAAGGACATGTGCAATATTATTTGCAGAATTTATATCCTTAACTTCACCAAGATTAATTAAATCTGTAAATATTTTATCCTTTGCATCATCAGTAATAATGAATGGTTTATTCTTTATTGCAAAATTTACACTTTCATGTTTTGAAGGTTCTGGAACTTGTGCATCAGCAAAAAGTAGTTCTTGTGCTAATACCAACATTAAATATGAAAAAAATGGTTTATCGACATTTTCATTAGAAATTATTCCAGATTGTAATAATTTAGTTAATTTTTCAAAAATTGGACCTTGGTTTCTAACAGCTTTATCTTCTTGAAGTAAAAGTGACATTAAATGCAAGTCAACGGTAAATGAATCTAAATCGTTGCTATTTTCTGGCCATTGGAATTCTCCAAGGGCTTTTGAAATCTTAGTAACAACTTCTTCAGTACCATAATTTGAAAATAAATCTGATATTGTAGGTAAGGTTTTAGGAAAAAGTTTGGCAATTCTTAACCAGGTATCAATAAATTTAACTTGTTTCCTTTCTTTTAAAATATCTTGACTAATTTTAAATTTTGGAAGGTCAATTGAAAAATCAACTTCATCATTTTTAACTGATTTTGAAAATTCTTCCCATTCTTCATCAGTAAAATTCAATTCAGGGCAATCTAAAGGTTTACCTTTAGCCAAATCACTGACATCTTTTTCATGTTGAAAATAATGTTCTGCTTGTTCTTCACTCATACCAAGAGAAATCAAATATGCAAATTGATCACCTGGTGGAGATGTATTTCTCAAATCAAATGGTATAAATTCAATTCCACTAAGTTCTTTTTTACCTTGAAAAATATTCTTAGCAATATATACAGCTTGTTCAATTAATGGTGAAGGAATATTTTGTGGTGATTCGATATTTTGTGGATTTGCTAATTTTGATTTAGAACCAACTATATTTTCTAATAAATCCAATGCTTGACCTCTGATTTGTATTAATAATGCTGAAATTAATTCATAATCAATATTTTGATCATAACCACTATGGAAATAAAATTTAGCATATGGTACAGCAACAACTGTTTCTGAATTTACACATTTAGCATAAATCATCAAGATTTGACTCAATAAGTTTTTAACTATACTACTTTTTTGAGGACTAATATATTTCAATTCACTAGTCTTTTTAACTTCTTCAGAATTCATTTCTAATAAGGAGTTCCAAAATTCAATAGCAATTACATTAATCTTTTCAAAAAATCCATGTTGGAATAATGAAATAGCAAATGGAGTAAAAATATGCTCTTTTGTTCTATCTTTTTGACTCAATATATAAAGTACAATGTTTGTTATGCTTAAAATATAACATTGTTGATAATATTTATTTGTAAATTTCCTTTCAATTGCTAAGGTAAATGTTTGACCAAGTTCTAAAATTAATTCAACTGCTTCTCTTCTAGCATTTCCATCTTTATGATCAATTCTTTTTGGAATACTTGCTCTAGCTACAGAGCTTAAAATTAAAGAAATATAACCTTGTAAAAAATGATTAAATGCACGAAGTTGTAAAGTATTTTTAAATTTAGCATTAGTACCATTGGTAACTGCTTTTTCTTCACTTGGATCGACAACATATACTTGAAGTGGTGGTGTTGTATCATCTGGAGAACTGGAAGTTATTTTCAAAACTGCATCAGGAGTATTTGTTCTTAAAATAGTTTCTTCAATTACACAACGTTGTAAAAGTAATGATAAATTTGCAATCATATTTGAATCCCCACCAAAAAGTTCAACAACTTGTGGAATTCTTTCATTAAATAATAATCCCAAGTTAACATAAATATCAGTTATAGAAAATAATAAAATATTAATAATATTTATATTTTGTAACAATTCAGTTGCTTGATTAGGTTCAATTGAATTGAAAAACAGTTCTTCTCCATTATAATGAATATAATCTTGAATGATTTGTAAATTTAAATGATTGGTCAATTCTGCTACAACAACAGGTAATCCATAATTTCTATTTTCTTCATCAAAAAATTTAAGAATTCCCATTAAAGAAGCAACACCATTTGATGCTGCATAATCATAAGGAGCATTTTTCAAAGTTAAAAACTTAACCCATGAATTAAAACCAATGTTTTCCATAGCATCTGATGCCCATTGACCACTATCAGGAAGTAAACCACCAAGGAAAAAAAATACATTATCAAGTAGATAAGCATATTCACAATCATCCCAACTATAAATTTGTTCTCCATCATCTTCTTTAATTGAAGTATCATCATCTTTACCATTAAAAAGTGAACCTTTAGAAGAAGTATAATATTCGATACCTGGTAAGTTCTTTTCAACTGTTTCGGTTATATTTTCAACTAATTTTTTAGTTTCTTCAAGAATAATTGGTTTTAAACTAGGATAATGTCTACCTAATTCATCAAATGAACAACCTAAATTTGTTGACATGTCTGATTTAACTAAATCTTTAGCACATTTTAAATTATAGAATAATTTGAAAAATATTGCGATAGCATTTTTATCTTTAACTTTTTGTAAACCTTCATTATTTAAACAAATTGCTCCTAAAACTTCAGGAAGTGACATAAGTAATGTACTAGATGGTAAAAATAAACTTTCATAATTATCTAAAATAGTATTAATAACATTAGCTTCGTTTAAAATGGAATATGCTGTAGGTTCATTATGAATAATAAAAAATACTGAATCAATAGTATGAGCTAAAATTCCTGGTCCAAAAATTCTTGGATTATGCAATATTTTATTGAAACATTCAAGTAAAGGAGAATCAAATAAATTTCTCAATCTATCACCTTGATCTGTGTTTAAGATATCAGAAACTAATTTCATTAATTGTCTTAAATAACCTGCTTCTCTAAAAGGTATACTAGGTTCCAGTAATTCTTCTTTTACTGTTTGATAATTCTCTAATGCAAAATCAACTTGTTTTCTGATAGAATCAATTAATAAATTAAAACCATTATTAGCAACAAAATCATCTAGTAAACTTGAAACTGTTGGTATATAAATATCAATTAATCTTACGGCTGCAGAACATGTCCACCTGTACTTTGTATCTAAATTCAAGAATGCCATCAAATCAACTAACAATGCTCCAGTAGTTAATCTAGGAATTAAACCTTTAGTACTGATCAAATGATCAAGCATTGAAAAAAATGGCATATATGCAGCTTCGTCATAATTTACATCATTATTTTTAACCATTTTCCCAATGTGCCTTATTAATTGAAATAATGTACCATGAGTAATATTACCACCCATACAACGTATGATGTCACCACCCCATACTCTTTTTATAGAAATACTTTCAAGAGCAGTAATAGCTGACAGGAATACTTCAATTGGAACTCTGTTTGAATTTTCTGGCAGTATAGCGTCTACTAAAAAGCTAAAAATATATGGTTCTACTTCTAGTAATTTAGAAGAAACTTGTTGATTTGAAAAGAAGCAACAACTAATACCAACAGATAAACATTTAATTTGTATCAATTTCTCTCTTAATTTCATATCATTAGTATTTAATGACTTGGCAACTTGGGCACAAATACTAAATAAAAACCAAGAATCCTTAGGTATAATTTCAGATGCTTTATCATATATTTGTTGTAAACTTAATTTTCTAACTGATTCTTCATTTAAAGTAAAAATTTGTAATCCTTCTGCAACAACCATTTTATCTGATTTCTTTTTAGGAGAATCTTTCTTTGATTTCAGGGGACTTTCGGTAGATTTTTGTGAATCAGTAGGTTTATTATCAATTTTTTGAGGTGCTAATGCTGATTTGTAATATTGGAAATTAATACTTTTCCATTTATCTGGATACTGTTTTGATTCACTTAACGTATCTATAAAATTATAATGATCACCAACAATACTTGGTTTTTCTTCGGAATTTTCATTCTTTTCAATCAGTTTTAATGCACTATCAACAGGTACTAAAGGAGGATAAGCTTTTGCCAATTCCAAAAATTTATTCTTTACTCCTTTTGGTGGATTAATTTTTGATACATTAACTTGAGCTGCTTTTTTACCCAATAAAACCGCAACTTGCAAGACATGAAGTCTAATTTCAATAGTTGGTGTATTTATTAAATGATAAATTCTTTCAGTACTTGAATAAATATGTCTGTCTGAACAATTACTTAATAAAGTATGAGTAAATTGAAGACATGAAACAAGTAATACTTCATCAAATTGTAATATAATTTTTAATTTCGGATATTCTTCATCTAATCCATATTTCTTAATTAAATTTTCAAAAATCTCATCAATTCTATTTAAAACTGATATCCAATGAAATAAATCGCCTCTTGGTCTTTCCCATCTTAAATTTGCTCTAAATTTGGTTGGCAAATCTTGTAAATCACAATTTGTTAAATCATCAATTAAAACTTTTAAATGTTTACTCAAATCAACTCTTTCTGCCAATTCATCTCTTTTTTCAATAATCATTATTAAATATAATTGTTATAAAAAAAAATGAAATTAATGACTAATAAAAACTATTTAAATTAAACGGAAAAAGTTCAGTACTTTTATGATTTTTTTATTTTTAATTTTTATTTTTTTTATTGATCGAATATTCTAAAACAAAAAAATTAAGGGTAGGGTTTGTTTCAGATAAATATTATTTGTACGAACAATTATGTAGTTATATAATTGTTATTTTAAGTTTAAAAGATATTTAGTATTCAAATGAATAAACAAAAAAAAGTATAAAACAAAAAGGATAGTTTAAAAGTATTGGAATGTATTGGAGGTCGATAATAAAATGATACATAATAATACTAATACTAATACTAAATTTGTTTGTAAATATTACACACCCTACATTCTTTGCTATTTTATTTATAAAGTAAAAGAAAAGGATTAGCCATTCAACTCTATACACAGTACAAATATATAATTTTTCACTTTTAATATATTATGTTTAATAGATTAATATGAACAATAGAAAGAGGTTTATTGATAAAAATAATGATAATAATCATATATTGAAAAAAAATAAAATTGCATCATCATCATCATCATCATCGCAACAACAATCGAATAACGACAAATTAAAGAATTTGCAACAACTACAACATAATCAAGATCAACAAAAAAGTGGTTTGGATGTTGAACTTCATCCTTTATTAAAAAATATAGGTTCTCAACCATTAATATCCAAGAATCATAATCCTGTACAACAGAAATCATCTAGAAACAAATGGTTTGATCCAACTGCATTTAATCCATATATTGATCAATCAACTTTTGGAAAATCTACTCATAAACCAAGACCATTATCTTTTAATCAAAAAGGTAAATATATCGAACAGGGTGAAAAATTAAGAGAAAAATTAAAATTACAAGAACAGGAGACTAAAAAATTCTTAGAATTATCTAATAAAGGTTTAATACCTGATAAAAATTTGGGTGAAGAACTTTATAAACCTGAGTATCCACCACTAATTGAATGGTGGGATAGACCTTATTTACGAGATAACAATTATTCTAATATAAATGATGAATCAAGAATTATTCTAGATAGTGATTTGCAACCAATTACATCTTATGTACAACATCCTGTATTATTACCACCACTTTGGGAACAAGGTACACCTGAAGAACAAAAAATATATTTGACTAAACAAGAACAAAAAAGAATAAGACGTAATGATCGTCAAATAAGACATAAGGAAAAACAAGATCGAATAAAATTAGGTTTAGAACCTCCTCCTCCTCCAAAAGTTAAATTATCCAATTTAATGAATGTTTTGACTAATGAAGCAATCAAAGATCCAACTGCAATTGAAAATAAGGTTAAAAAAGAAGTTGAAGAAAGATTAAATAAACATTTAGCTGATAATGAAGCTAGAAAATTAACAAAAGAAGAAAAACATGAAAAAATTTGGTCACAACAAGCTAAAGATGTATCAAAAGGAATATTCACTACTGTTTATAAAATTAATAATATAGAAAATCCTCAACATTTTTTCAAACTTGATATAAATGCAAAACAAAATGGATTGATGGGGATTATATTGAAAAATCCTAAATTTAATTTAATTATAGTTGAAGGTGGTGAAAAATCAATTAATCATTATAAAAAACTATTGATGAATAGAATTAAATGGAAAGAAAGTAATGATGAACTGATAGATTTATCTAACAATGAATGTTCTATTGTATGGGAAGGAAATTTAAAAGATTTGAACTTTCAAAAATGGTCTATAATGTATTCAAGAAATGATGAAGAAGCTTTGAAAGTTTTAAATAAATTTAATTTAGAAAACTATTGGCGATTAAGTAATTCTATAGAATAAATTATGTATGTATGTTGTGGTGTGTACTCGGGTCTAATGCGAATGTAGGGATCAAATGAATTTCGACAAAATTTAATTGGAACAAATATTTATTCTCTTGCTCAATTAACTACCTTTGCAACACTAATCATATATATTCAAATTCAATTCAACAATGGGTGCAGCATATACTATATTTGGTAAACAAGTTCCAGCTCATGTTGTATGTATCAAAATTTTAAAAAAAAATTGAAAACCAAAAGCTCAATTGATCAATATGGTATACTAACTTTTATATAGTTATCATTACTTACTTTAAGTTCAGTTGCTGCTGGAGTTACTATCCCAAGATTTTTTAAAAATGAAGATGCCACAGCTGCTAAACCAGTTGCTCCAGTTGTTCAATCAAAAGAAGATGATTTTGATTTAGAAAAATTTATCAAGTATGTCTTACCCCACTATTATTTTTATAAGAGTTTGTACTAACCAATTGAATTAGCGATTTAACAAAAGAAGAAACTAAATAGGTTTAAATTACTTTTTAATGTTTTTAGAGAAGATTACATGAAAATATATGAAATTATATGGTTTAATTGATTTATCATTTTTTGTAATTATCAACCGTTCCAAGTTTATAAGAATCGGGAATTCTAGATACTAATATTCGACTGTTAATATTATATTATTGACTTTTAAATATACAATAAAACAGAAATAGAGATAAAAAAATTCTTATAACTCAGTTGCCAGTTGTAATGGAATCGAAAAATAATTTTGGTAATTAATTGACCTAGTATTTCCTTATTAGTCTCTGTCAAACATGATCAATTTCAATTCTCAGATCATAAAATGGCGGAATAAATAGATATGGAACATATAGAAATATCTTTAAAATAATCTAGTCTTCTCAGGAAAGGAAAGTTCTGAAACTTTCAGAATAGTGGTAATTATTATCTCCTCTTTTCAATTAGTAAGACTGTTTCAAGAGTTTATAATATTGTTGTTCGATTGTTGAATATTTCTTAGAACTATCATAGAAAACTTGATAAATATTTCTTAGAACTATCATACAAAACTTGATAATATTGTTCGATTGTTGGATATTTCTTGATAATTTTGCAAATTTGTAAGCAGAAGTTTACAAAAAAACTTAAAAAAGAAGTTCAAGAAACAACTAGTATGAGAAATCATATTTAACTTTATGAATGTAAACATTAGAGATAAGAATAATATCTTGTAGATAATAAGATATTTTATAACTGAAAAATAGGCTCACGTTAATTAAATACACGTTACACGTATGATGATTATTGATAGACGTGTAGCAAGACCAACATCATCTTGCAATTGATTGAATCTTGTTATCCAGATTAAATGAAATGGTAAATATAAACATTAGCCAAGTCACCCCATCCCGATACGGACAATAAAAAGCAATGACTTATGATTAGTAATTTCAGTTAAAGAGTTCAAAAGAAAAGATAAAAAAAATAACAATTATAATAATAAATTGTTTTGCTATTGCCAAATCTGGATTTGAAATTATAGATTGGTTTAAATCTTGAAACACGTATCTAAAAAAACACAAAGAAAAGAAAATAAAAGAAAAGAAAACTTTCTTTGATGTGATTTGATTTAATTAATAATATAATAATAATTTTTAGAGTTGCGAAAATGTAAACAAATCTCAAGACGCACTTGCAAAAAAAAAAAACTAAAAAAAAAAAAAAGAAAATTTTTTAACGTGTAGCGTGTTTACTATATAAGCTCGTCTTGATTTCCAAATTTTTTTAAAAGTTTAGTGTTTTTTTTTTTTTTTCTTTATTAATACTCATCCAACCTTTTCAATATGTACGTTTTTAAAAGAGATGGACGTAAAGAGCCAGTCCGTTTTGACAAAATCACCGCCAGAGTTCAAAGATTGAGTTATGGATTAGATCCAACTCATGTCGAACCAGTTGCCGTTACTCAAAAAGTTATATCTGGTGTTTATCAAGGTGTTACCACTATTGAATTAGATAACTTAGCTGCTGAAACTGCTGCTACTATGACTACAATTCATCCAGATTATGCTACCTTAGCTGCAAGAATTGCTGTATCCAATTTACATAAACAAACTACAAAACAATATTCACAAGTTTCAAAAGAATTATATGAATATATTAATCCACATACCAACAAACACGCTCCTATGATTTCAGAAGAAACTTGGGAAATTATTCAAGAACATGCTGATGAATTAAATTCTGCTATTGTTTATGATCGTGATTTTAGTTATAATTATTTTGGTTTCAAAACTTTAGAAAGATCTTATTTATTAAGAATTAACGGTAAAGTTGCTGAAAGACCTCAACATTTAATAATGAGAGTTGCTATTGGTATTCATGGAAGAGATATTCCAAGAGTTATTGAAACTTATAATTTAATGTCACAAAGATATTTCACTCATGGTTCACCATGTTTATTTAATGCTGGTACTCCAAATCCTCAAATGTCTTCATGTTTCTTAATTGCAATGAAAGATGATTCTATTGAAGGTATTTATGATACTTTAAAAACTTGTGCTTTAATTTCAAAAAGTGCTGGTGGTATTGGTTTACACATTCATAACATCAGATCAACAGGTGCTTATATTGCTGGTACAAATGGTACTTCTAATGGTATTATTCCAATGGTTAGAGTTTTTAATAATACTGCTAGATATGTTGATCAAGGTGGTAACAAAAGACCAGGTGCTTTTGCTTTATATATTGAACCATGGCATAGTGATATTTTTGATTTTATTGAAATTAGAAAAAATCATGGTAAAGAAGAAATTAGAGCTAGAGATTTATTCCCAGCTTTATGGATTCCAGATTTATTTATGAAAAGAGTTGAAGAAAATGGTCAATGGACATTATTTTCTCCAAATGAAGCCCCAGGTTTAGCTGATGTCTATGGTGATGAATTTGTTGAATTATATGAAAGATATGAAAGAGAAGGTAAAGGTAGACAAACTATTAAAGCTCAAAAATTATGGTATTCTATTTTAGAAGCTCAAACTGAAACTGGTACTCCATTTATGTTATATAAAGATGCATGTAATGAAAAAACAAATCAAAAGAATTTGGGTATTATTAAATCATCAAATTTATGTTGTGAAATTGTTGAATATTCTGCCCCAGATGAAGTTGCTGTTTGTAATTTAGCTTCAATTGCCATTCCATCATTTGTTGAACAAGATGATAAAAATTGTTGGTATAATTTTGATAAATTACATGATGTTACTAAAGTTGTTACTAGAAATTTAAACAGAGTTATTGATAGAAATTATTATCCAGTTCCAGAAGCTAGAAATTCTAATATGAGACATCGTCCAATTGCTTTAGGTGTTCAAGGTTTAGCTGATGCATTTATGCAATTAAGAATAGCTTTTGATTCTCAAGAAGCAAGAGAATTAAACATTCAAATTTTTGAAACTATTTATCATGCTGCTGTTGAAGCATCAATTGAATTAGCTCAAGAAGAAGGTCCTTATCAAACTTATGAAGGTTCTCCAGCTTCTCAAGGTATATTACAATTTGATTTATGGAATAGAAAACCAACTGAATTATGGGATTGGGATACATTAAAACAAAATATGGCTAAACATGGTTTAAGAAACTCTTTATTAGTTGCACCAATGCCAACTGCTTCAACTTCACAAATCTTGGGTAATAATGAATGTTTTGAACCATATACTTCAAACATTTATTCTAGAAGAGTTTTAGCTGGTGAATTTCAAATTGTTAATCCATTCTTATTAAGAGATTTAGTTGATTTAGGTATTTGGAATGACGCTATGAAAAGTAGTATTATATCAAATAATGGTTCCATTCAATCATTACCTAATATTCCAGATGATATTAAAGCATTATATAAAACCGTTTGGGAAATTTCTCAAAAACATATTATTGATATGGCTGCTGATAGAGCTGCTTTTATTGATCAATCACAATCATTAAATATCCATATTAAAGATCCAACTATGGGTAAATTAACAAGTATGCATTTCTATGGTTGGAAAAAAGGTTTGAAAACTGGTATGTATTATTTAAGAACACAAGCTGCTTCAGCTGCTATTCAATTTACCATTGATAAAGAACTTGCAGATTCTGCTGGTCAAACAGTTGCTTCATTAGAAAAATTGAATAGAAGAAAATATATGGCTAAAGGTAGAGGAAATGAAGAATCAAGTGATGTATCAAGAGGTGAAAGTAAATCACCATATACCGAACCAACTTCATTAGAAAATTCAATTGCTGATTTAAAAATTAAAGATCATAGTGAAAATATAAGTGAACCAACAGAAGAAGTTGAAAAAGATGATAGAACAATTGAAGAAATTGAATCTGATATATATAGTGCTAAAGTTATAGCTTGTGCTATTGATAATCCAGAATCTTGTACTATGTGTTCAGGTTAAAAGAATAGATGATAGAAATGTAATGTATATTAGGTTTGGTTTATTTTTAATGTGTTTTTTTAGAGTAATGTTATAAATTTTAATAAAATAATCGTATTAGGAAAATATTTAATGTATTCTTATCTCTATAAAAATCGTGTTTTCTAATGGTGGGTTGGTAGTAAATCACTTTGAATTGGTAGTTCTTGGTTACCAGTTGTTCCAAAAAATTATATAAGAAAATGAAACCCTTTCCAGAATAAGCCAAAAAATTTAAGCCAAAAAAAAAAAAGAAATTCCTCAAGAAAAAATAGAAAATTGTTAACTAAAATAAAATATTATACTTTATCAATTAAAATTGTAATTACTTAAACCAATCGTGGACATTTTCAAAAATTTATACTTTTACTTTTTTTAGTTTTTTAGTATGATAAATGATATAAATTCTGATAATAATCTGAATTTTTATAAAGATAATATACTTTTACTGAATTTTAAATCTAAAAACAATTCAAATACAAGTATGGCTAATACAGTTACTAATACAAATACTACGGACAATGAAGAAGATAATGATGATGATTATATACGGGTAGTTGATTCAAATTCTAATCAATTTTTTAATCAACAATTTGAAACTATGGGTTATAAAGATAAAATATATTACTTTTTTTATCGGTTATGGAATGGTCCAATTGAACCAAAAGATGAATACGCTCCAAGGATCCCATATTTTGATTTTTTAGAAGATTTACCAATAAAATTTAAAACAAGAATACCTAAAAATTATAGAGTTAGTCTACTAGTATTATATTTGACGTTTTGGTTTGGATTAATTTATTCAATTATAATTCCATATTTTACAATTCCTCCTTCAGTAGCTACTTCGGAAACTATGAAGAATATTTATACATTATCATGTTCTTCACTGGATGAATTTTGGAAAGGTAAAAATGGAGCTTGTGGTTTAAATGGAGAACTTTGTCCTGAAGTTTTAAAACATGAAACTGATGATATATATATTAGATGTCCAGCATTATGTGATCGAGGTAGTTGGACTTATTCCTTAATTCCAATAGGTGATCAACGAATCAAATATAGAGGATATTATATTGGAGGTGGTGATAAAGTTGAATCAAAAGTGGATGATGATCAAATAACAAATCCTTATAGAGCAGATAGTTATCCATGTGGTGCTGCAGTTCATGCTGGATTAGTATCGCCAGTATGGGGAGGATGTGCTAAAATATCATATAAAAGTGGTGAACAATCATATTTTAGTGCAAGTAAAGGACATTTTGGAGTTAGTAAATCAATTGAATTCTTGTCATTTTTTAAATCATCATTTTTTTTCAAAGATCCACATTCAAATAATGAAGAATTTAATCAATGTTATGATCCAAGATTTCCAGTATTAATAATAAATATCATATTAGGTATACCAATAGTATATTTAGCAAGTGGTGCAGTAATGTATTGGGTAATTAATATTGCAGGATTTTGGACTATTTGTTTAGCAACTGATCCGCCAGTTGTTGTAGATGCTTATTATCCTGAAGATTTTGCTGATTTATTATCAATTGGATTAGAAAGATTTTTGCCTACATGTTGTATATTATATGTATTATGGCGTTTTTCAACTAAAAGAACACTTTCTGAACCTGAATCTAATGATGTTAAAATATCATATTTAAGTAGACTCATATTATGGTATCCATTATTTTGGTTGGGAATTTTAAATAACATGACATTTGATAGATTACCTGTTGATAGATTAACATTGAGTGATTTAAAAGAACAGTCTGGGGCTATTTTTGCGGTTGGTGGAATAATATTAACTATTAGTACATGTGCAATAATACAAGCTTATAAAATTTGGTTGTCTGGTAGATTTCAAAAATATTTAGTAATATATTCATTAATGATATTAGGATTAATACTTTTAGCAAATTTACCAAATTTAACTTTGAGAGTACATCATTATATTTTAGCCATGTTATTAATACCTGGATGTGCAACAAGAGGTAGAACAGCGTTAATGTTTCAAGGTATTTTATTAGGATTATTTTTATCTGGGGCTGCGAGATGGGGATTGGCAGCTATAGCAGAAACAGCAAGATCATTATTAAGAAATGATCCTCAAGGTAGTATAATACCACCTATTTTTATGGGTTATGAAGAAGATACAGGAAATTTAAATTGGCTGAATATACCAAATAATATTACAGAATTATCCCCACAAGATCAAAAATTATATAATAAATATACTGGGATTTCTTTATTAATTAATGATATTGAAGAATTTGTTGGAGATAAAATTGAAACACTTAATTTAAAGAAAGTTTTAGATGAATCATCATTAGTTCAAGAAACATTAAAAAATGGAATAAAAGATTCAATAGGTGATATACTGGTATATTTAAGAATTGGTAGAAAAATACCAAATTCGAAATATTATAGTGATTTTTCTAATGCTGCTATCTTAAAATGGCCAAGTGGTAAATTAGAATTACCATTACCTGGTATGACTTAGAATTAATAGACAATAAATATATGCAACATAAAAACTAGCAGCAATACAGTTCCTCTAATTGTTATATACATAAGTTTATCAAGTCTTTTATCTCTACGTACAGTTTAACTAATCACTGAAAAAAAAAAAAGAAGTCATTGAAAAAATGGTAGAGCTGACTTTAATTTAGTTGATGTGATTTGTGGGGAGAGAGAGAGGGACCGTTCCAAAATTTAGGTTTTTGCTACTTATAAATTACATAGCACAAAACGCATAGATGTTTCAAAAATGGAAATTTCAATTTATAAATAAATAAAAAAAAAAGCAACGTTATCAAAACATCAAAACATCTCTTTTTTTTTTGATCTTTTCTTCTTTTCTTTTTTCATTAATCAAAATGATTTTAGTTTATCGATTACCACAAACTTTTAAAAATTTATCTGGAAACTTTAGATCAATAATATGTTTCTCAAGGCTTAAACATTCCGCAAGTTCATCAAAGAAAATACCAAAACCCAAAATACGTTGGTTTTATGCATCAGATGTACCTATTTCAAAACCTGATTGGCATAATTATAAACAAACAAAAGAACCAGAAAGTTTTATACCGTTTTCAGAATATGATTCAAAAAAATTAGAACTTCATTTTGAAGAAAAAAATAATGGTGAATTAATTGAAGTAAATGAAGATAAATTATTTCAAGTTGATTTAAATAAATTTGAATTATCTCCAGTTTATTGGCAAGGTCCAATATATGAAGTAAGACGTGGATTATGGTTTAATTCTGATGGAAATCCTTTATCAAAAAAACAAACTGAAGAAATTGAACAAGGATATGATAAAATAAAACCATATTTATTTGAAAAACATGAATCAAATACAAAAACTAAAAGTAATAAAGAAAAAATTTCTAAATTTAATAAATTTAAAGAAGAAACAGAAGAAAAAATTGATTATTCAAGAGAAAAAGATGTAATTGAATTAAGTGATGGAAAAATAGTATTATTTTTTAATAAAAATCAAGCAGTTGTTTTTCCAAAAGATTATGATTCATTTTTTCAAATTGATGTTATACGATATTTTGGTCCTCATCAAGTTTCTTTATTAGATGTAAATCATATTCAAAGAGGTTATAGTGAAGAACTTAAAGAAAATATATTTGATAAATTGTCCAAAAATCCTTTACCTGGTATTGCAGATTCTTTTCATGATGAATTTGGATTTATACTAGGAAGTAATACACGTGAAGAAAAAGTTGAAGAAGATGATGATAATGAAATTGATGATAAGAATATGCAAAAATATTTGCAAGCAGATTATGATTTAGAAACTTCGAAAAGTAAAGCAAATAGAAAAATTGATCATTTAATATTTTGTGTTCATGGTATTGGACAAGTATTGGGTAATAAATATGAATCAGTTAATTTTACTCATAATATAAATGTATTAAGAAATACAATGAAAAAAGTATATGAACAAAGTGATGAATATGAAAAATCAAAAGATGATCTAACTAATAATAGAATTCAGGTATTACCAATATCATGGAGACATAGAGTTGATTTTAATCCTCAAGAAAGTTTTGATAAAAATAATCCATCAAGATTACCAACTTTATCACAGATTAATGTTCAAGGTTTAAAAGCATTACGTGATGTTGTTGGAGATGTTGTTTTAGATGTATTCTTATATTATGAACCTAAATATTTAGATCAAATATTTACTGCAGTTACATCAGAATTGAATCGAGTTTATAAATTATTTATAGAAAGAAATCCAAATTTTAATGGGAAAATTCATATATTAGGACATTCTTTAGGTTCAGTAATTTCTTTTGATATTTTATCTGGACAAAGTGAAACTATGAGTGGTCAAATTGATGTTAAAAAAAGTCTTGAATTTGACGTTGAAAATTTATTTTTAGTTGGTTCTCCAGTAGGTATGTTTAAATTATTGGCAGGTAAAAATATAAAAGGTAGAGAATCAAATAAAACATATTCAAAAGATGATGTTTTTGTCTCACCAAAATGTAAGAATTTATATAATGTTTTCCATCCATGTGATCCTGTTGCATATAGGGTTGAACCATTAGTTGAACCTAATTATGGTTCTTTTAGACCAGTACCACTTGAATTTGCTTTAAAAGGAATAAATACTCAAATTAAAGAATTGGCAAGTATTGGTGATGAAATAACTGAAAAAATTACTTCTGCAGCAAGATGGTTAAGAATTTCTAAAAATCAAGAAATTGAAAATCCAAAATCAATTGAAGAAAAAGCAAATAATGAAAATGCATTAGGAGATATAATTACAAGTATTGCATTATCTGAAGAGCAAGAAAATAAAGTAAAATCTAAAAAGCAAGAATTAGCTGGTGAAGAAATTGAACCATTAACAAGATTAAATAAATCAGGTAGAATTGATTATAGTTTACCAATGGGTGTATTAGATTTTTCATTGGTTTCTGCAGTTAGTGCACATATATCATATTTTGAAGATGAAAATACTGCTGGATTTATAATGAAAGAAGTATTAGCAGAAAGAAAAGATCCAGTTAATAAAATTACAGTATCTACTTAACCTATTAATAAATCATCTATACTTTGTTCAGCATCATGTTTAATTAATTCTAACATACCTTCTGGTAATATAGGTTCATCTTTATCATTAACAATATAACGAAATGGCATTTCTGTTGATTCATATTTATTATATTTAATTTCTGGATAATCTAAAAATTTTATATTTTCAAATGGGATTTTTTTATCAATGATATATTGAGTAGTTCTAATTGCTGTATCTGTAGTCATTTGTAAATTACCTAATCTTCTACCATGAAATCCATATTTTTTTCTTAATATACCTGTTCTATCAATTCTTGGATGTTGACCTAATATACCTCCAAATACAAAATATTCAAATTTTGATGCATCAGAAGTAACCAAATCAGTTTCTGCAGCTGGATCTAATAAACATACTTGATCTTTATTTAATCCACCATCTAATTCAGCACATTCTTTAGTTGTCCATTGTAATCCTAAATCTAATAATTGTTGGGGTATATCTTTTTCAGTAGTATTTTCTGGTAAAGAAGTCAATATTAAATTTTCTTTTCCAATATCTCTTATAATTTGACTATATTCTAAGATTACCCATTCGGAAAATCCTTCTTCCATATGTTCTATAATATATTTCATGTTGTATGATGATAAGTAACTAAAAATTATTTTTATTTTTTTTTTTTTTTTTTTTTCAATTTTTTTCTTCTCTTCTTGGAGAGATGAAATTGAACTTTTTTCTTTTGATTGCAAAAAATGAATAAAATAAATTAGTTATATACAAAACTTATATTAATTTCCTAATTAAATAAATAAAAAAGACAAACGCAGAAAGAAACAACAAACACTAATAATTAAATAAAAATCTAAATTCACTTATTTCTTACAACAATCACCACCTTCACTTCCAAAAGCTAATCTTGAAGTTTTATCAACATTTAATGAACAAGTATCAACACCTTTAGCACCTTTTTTAACTTCTGAAGTAGTTCTAGCATAAGATGGTTTAACATCCAATACTGGATTTTCAGTATGTATATTTCTTGGTCTTAATTGTAAATCAAAAATTTCAGTTGGCATAACTGGGAAATCTTCTGGAGCTGGGAAATGAGTAATACCAAAAGTATGGAAAAAGACAATATCAGTATTATCAACATTTTCTTTACCATCACCAACCCATTCTCTCATACCTCTTGCACCATCACCACTCCATTGAGAAACATGATCACCTGATGGATATAATTTACCATAACCATATTTATCATCAGTATAAGGAATAACTTGAGTTGAATTTGCAGCCCATGGAGCTCTTTTTCTAACTAATGAACCTTCTTGAGCTAATAATGGTGAACAAAAAGTTGAAACTAATTTATAAGTAGCTGGTTTACCTGAAGCTTTATGAATTGAATTTGGATTAAAAATATCCCAAGTTCTAGCTGTTTTACTTTCAAAATCAGTAATTGAATCACCAACAGTTTTAAAAGTTTTTTTATCACAATAGAAACCATTACCATAGAAATTTTCTTTTGAACCAGTTGGAAATGGTGAAGATTTAGCATCACTTGTAGCTGCTGAATTATTATCACCATCAATTCTTGGATGTAATCTTAAAGAAAATAAATGTTGATGATTATGAGCATTAACATTTGGATAAACTCTTGTACCCCATGGTCCAATATCTTCATCTTCTGCACAAATATAAGTATTTAATATACCAGTTAATCTAACTTCCAATTTAATAGTACCATCTTGTCTAAAGATCCAATATAAACAATATTCATAATTAGCAGCAGTAAAAATTTGAGAAATAATTAATTTTTTACCTCTTGTAGTAACAGTAGTTTGGAAATCATCTCTAAAATCAGAATGTTTAAATAATAAACCATCATCTTCTTCATGAATACAAATAGCATTTCTAACAGTTGATGCATCACCATTTCTATCTGGGAAATGAGCATCCATATAATGAATAACACCTTTACAATCACAACCTAAAGCTAATGGATTTGTACAGTTACCAGCACCATATTCACCAATATCTAAAGCATGTTTTCTTTGATGTGGGAAATCTGGACAACCATAAGGAACCACCATTTCACATAAAGAAATTCTATGGAATAAAGGTCTAATATTTCCATGATCATTATAAGTCATATCACTTAAAACAATACCTTCTCTATAATTAAAACCAATATGGAAATTAAAATTAGACCAAGTCATAACATGACCATCTAAATTAAATGAAACACCTTCTGGTTGAGTAATATTAATTGGGAAATTATCATTTCTAAAACCTGATGGATTTTCTTTAGTACCAAATTTTTCAGCAATATGTTTTGGATGAAAATTTGAATGTTTATAAGTTGAAATTTTTCTTCTTTTTTGAGGAATATCAATAAAAATAACTTTACCAGCATTCATATCAACAATTGGACAAAAATCTAATGGATGAGAATAATGAGAATCATCTTCATCTGATCTATAATACATTAAAGCTTGTTGTAATCTTCTTGAAGCACCCCATCTTTCATCATAACCAATGGTCCAAGCATCACAATAAATTTTATCCATTGAATTTGGTGGTAATCCACTAATTTCACATTGTCTTTGAACTTCTGGATCATTTCTAACAATATCTTCAGTTGCTTGTAAATCAGCTGGTGTTAAAATTGGTTGAACATTAGTAGTATGTTTCATTTCAATAACTTCTTGAGCACCAATATCAACAAGACCTTCATGAACACCATTATCACCATCAGCAACAATAACAAAATAAGCTAATCTTGGAGGTCTTGGACCATTTTTTTCTTTCCAATCATAATAAGCTCTTTTAATTGGTTCTCTTAAAGTAACAGTATTAAAAATGATTTTTTTATTTGTATATTTTTGTTTAACTAATGAAGAAACTGCTTTAATTTCATTTGGACTTAAAGGATCTAATGGGTGAGCTGGAGGAGTTGGAGCACCAACAGCAGATGTTGAATGTAAAGCTAATTGAGCTAATCTTTCCATTTTTTTAATTGTAATAATGAAGATTAAAGAAAAGAAAAAAAAAATTAATTTGAAAAATTAGGAAAAATCAAGTGGGATATATATATACATCTCGAAAAGGTTGAAAGAAATGGAAATGTGATGTATATTCTTAACCTTTTTAATCTTTGCAACTATATACCTTCTTTTTTGTGTGAGTGTATAATAAATTAATGTATGGGATAGGCTTATCAAATCCTAATTAAGTAAAAACATCCTCAATTTCGGGGGGCTAATATTTCCAAATTAGTCAAGTTGTACCGCAAAATGAAAAATTATTGGACTTTCTTTAACCTTAACATTTGATTACTTGAAAATAACCAATCAATAAATAAACAGGGATTATCTGTAGTACAAATTACTTTTCTTGTATAAATTAATTTATACATCAGTTCGTTATTAAACAATCTCTAAAATCTTATTGATCAATTGATTGATATTGTACAAAGAGATCAGACCAATTGAATTACAACATTACTTTTGAAAATAGATCTGGATTTTCAAAAATAAACCACTAAGAGAAAAACAATAATTGAATTAATTTAATTTAAGATTTGTTCTAAATTAAGATTTTTTAATTTTTTTTTAATCAATGCATAAATCTGTTGATTGATAATAAAAAAAAAATAATTCGTTGATAACGGTACTTACTCTAATTAGATACGAAACAGAAAAAAGAAAGATAAAAAAAAATTAAATTGAACTTAAAATAAGTGCAAAAAAATAATGAAGGATGCGAGATTCGAACTCGCGCGGTGAAGCACCAACAGATCTTAAGTCTGTCACCTTAACCAACTCGGTCAACCCTCCACTGAATAGGCCAAATTGGCTAATTCGTTGAAAAATAATTTTTGCGCTGTTTCCCACGAGCGCATTATCTAGCACGTGATGAATTTTTTCTTCATAATAAAAATCTTAATAAAACTACTTAGAAGCATTAAATTTCAAGGTTTAAGCAGGTTAATCAAATGCTAAATACTTTTTAAGTAGCAATATCAACTTTATTTCAAATTTGACTCTACAAAAGTTGATTTTTTTTAAGTTTTGATGTTCCGAGATCTAAAGATTGCGAGATATCAGATTTTAAATAATTTTATGTTAAAAATTTTCTAAAAATTACAAATATTTTTTTTTATTAATATAATACTTTCTATTTATTATCTAAATACTTTCTATTTATTATCTAAATATTTTCTATGATTATCAATGGCATTACAAATTTCTTTTCTTTCTTTTGAACCACTTTGAGGAACATCTTTAATATCAATAAAAGGATCTTCACAATAACACCAATGTAAATGATGCATTATATTTAATTCAAAATCATATCCACCTAATTCATGTTTTAATTCATCACCATATAATCTTCTTTTTTCACCACCATTAGTAACTGGACCTCTATCATCACCATAATTATGTAAAAATAATCTTTCTAATAAATATTTTGGCCAATTTGCATGTAAGAAAAATAATGAAGAAGATTTATATAAATGAAAATTATAATTTGAATAAGAATCATCACCATCATGATGAGCATATTTTTCTGGTAATTCTGATGAATAATCAATATTTTTATTTTTATTTTTATTATTTTTATTATTTTTTAATTCTTCATCTTCATTTAATTGAATATAATCAATTATTGGATCATATTGTCCCATACCATAAATATCATGTTTTCTAGTATGATCATTTATTGGACCAAATTCTCTATTAAATTCTCCAACTTGATAATAAGGTAATTCTAATTTATGAGCAGCAGCAATAAAAGTTTCTTTATCACCTTCACCTGCAGCACCTTGAGAAAATAATGGATAATAAAAATCTGGACCATAATAATTATAATACATTGATAAAATTAAAGTTTTAAAATGAACCTTTTTATCAATTAATAATTGACCAGTTTCAGAACTTGCTTCAGGTATAGCACCTTTACAATCATGAAAAGAATAAAATTCAGTATCAGTAATACGACCTCTACTATCACCATTAACATAAGAGTTTCTAACTTTAAATTTAGGATCAACATGAATATCAGCAATATCATAATAAGTTGGTGAAGTTGATCTTCTCCATAAATCAGGCCAAACAACTAAATGTAAATTTGTAAAAGGTTTATTAGTAAATAAAACATCAGGATTTTTAATTGGAATATTATCAGCATCCAAATATAAAATTCTTTCAAAATCAGATATAATTAATGCAATATTTTTTAATTGGAAACCTTTAACTTTATCAATAAATGATTTTGGTAAATAATCTGACATTAATTTACATTTACCATTTAAAGTAGGTAAAATTCTATCACAAAATTGAATATCATAATCATCTTGTTTCGGTATAATAACTTCAACAGGTAATTTTGAACCATTATCTCTTAAAATTTTAATTGATAAGAAAGCTAATTGATTATATTTTCCACCACCTAAATATACTATACCATCACCTTTCATAAAATCATTAAATTTATTATATTTAAATAAATCTTCAGGCCATTCTTGCATCATTTTATCCATAAATTTATCATGAGATTTTTTTAAACTATCAACTTCAAAAGAATTTAAAGTTAAATATAATGATAAAACATCTTTATTTCTAATCATTTCATCTAAATAATTTTCTCTTAAATGACCACCATAAACAGGCATTCTACCATTAGTATGTAATACTTTACCAGCATCAATTTTTTTCATTTGGTCAGGAGTTAATTTCTTAGTTGTTTGATAATATTCGGAAATTTTATCTCTATTTGGATAATGATCATTATTATTTATAGAACTTATAATTGGTTTTGAATCTTCAATAATTTGAATTAAATCAACAAAAAATTTTTGAAAACTTTGAACAAATTGCATTTCCATTTTATATTTATCAACAAATGAATGATTTAATTGTAAAGCATTTTCTTCATAAATTTTATTTAATAAATTATTATAATTATAACCATCAACTAATTTTAAATCATAATCAGCTTTTGTATCAAAATTTGAATCTAAGAAATTCCAAAAATGTTCAGTTGGATCTGAATGAATACTATTACTATAATAATGTTTTTGAACAACAACTAAATCAGTATTTGAATCATGATGATAACCAATTAAAGAATATTTTTCATCATCTTTTAAATTACTTGAATATTTTGTAAAAGAATTAAAATAAGATAATTTATCTAATATTAGTTTTGAAGAAGAAGAAAATATTGATGAAGATGATGAAGAAGATGATCTATGAAATGCATAAATTAAATTTAATATAGTTATAGAAAATAATACTATAATAATAACCTTTGTTATTCGATTAGGAATTTTGATCATATTGAGTATTTGCATGGTTGAAGTGTTGTTTATTATTAGATGATAAGGAGTAGTTGTTGATTTTCTGTTTGATAGTGCAGTTGTTGTTGTTGACAGTTGGGATGTTGTCTAATGAACGTTCTTTCTATAAATAAAATATCAATAACAAATATTTTTAGAAAAAAAAAAAAAAAAAAAAAAAAAAATATTAGATTGCAAGGGATTCAAAAAAAAAATAGAAGCAGAAGAAATTGGAATAGAAAACAAGCAAAAATAAAAATTAAAAATAAAATAAACAATAAAAAAAAATAAAATAAACAATAAAAAACGTAAGAGCAATTCCAATTCCTATACATACTACAATCTCTAAACTTATATTATATTATTATTTAGATAGATATAGATATAGATATGAACCGTAATATTATAACATTTAAAATCTCATTATATCTCTTGTAAATATATAAATCATAGTTATCATATATATTGACAAGGAAACACGGATTAAATATATGTAATTAATAAACCACCAAAAAAAAAAAAGAGATAGAAGATAGAAAAAGTAAAAAGTAAAAATAAAATTTGTGTAATAAAAATAAATCAGTAATTTTTAGTTTAGTAGAAGATTTAGTTTTGCCATTTCTCATATCAATCTATATAGTATATTTTAATATATAAATACAATTAAGATATATCTATCAAAAATGTTCTATCAATTAGACATATTGTAATAATAGTAGATCTTACATTCTGGTAAATTAAATGGAAAAAATCTCTAAGAAAATAGAAAAAATATTATTTTTTTTTTCCGTTCCTGAAAGAAGATGAACCTTTTTTTTTAATATATGGCGACTGGTTATGTAACTTATAAAACAAAGATTATAGATCATCTACTATAATATTACAACAAATTAAATTAGTATAATACATATATATCTATATCTAGGAAGTGATATATATCATTTTCACATTGTAAATACAAAATTTCATATGTTGAAAGGATAGTATTGTATATAGTACGGTGACTTAATAATTTATATGTATTACATAACTCTAATAAAATTAATTGCAATTTTAAATAATTTAATTGAACAAATAATCATTCTATTCACAAACATATATTTCATATATATATACACGTCTAGTTTGTATTTTGTGGTAGGGAAAGACATGGCTCAGCACGAGTTGTACCAGATGCGTCTGCAAAAAAATATTTTTGCAAGAGCTTTGTTAATTTACTACTAATTCTATCAAAATATCTTATTTTAATACAAATAAAAGCTTTGGTTTTTAATAAAATATTGAAACATTAAACCAATTAACTTGTAGTTGAAGTTAAAATTTAACATTGTATTGGATTGTTAATTAGTTTAAATAAAAAACTTGATCTTATTGAATGTGCCTTATGCATAGTGTATATAATGGTTTAGGGATTATTTAATTCAAAAAAACATACAGCAACTCCTTCAACTTCAATAATCCACCCCACAATTATGTTGGGCTTAAAGATATATTGAGTAGGGAGGACCGAAAGTATATAAGAAATATGAAGATTATATATATAAAGTATTATTATCGATCGAAGTTAGAATTTAAGTTTACGCTAGTTGTTAAGAAGAATTTTTGATCTATTGGATATTTCATTATTACATATTTGTTGCTAAGTAAAGTACAAAAAATGACATACTATAAATAGATGGAAAACAGACAGAAATACAAATTTATTGGTGATAATATTCTATAACCATAGAATCTAGAATCCAAACTAAAAAAATGAAATTATTTTAATGACTAACTATATATGCCTCACAATTGAATAACTGTAGTAAGTTTATTTGATCCTACCTTTGTCTCTTAATGTGGTGGCACACAATTTTCTAATCGACAATGAGGGGGGGAAAAAAGATTTATTTCATTCTATCTTTTTGACTAATCATTTATTCATTAGTATTAAATTGAATAAAATCCTCATTCAATATTCAATTAGACTTATCTTTTAATATTATAATTACAACATTTTGATCTACTTCTAATTCTTTCTTTAATAAAGTGTACTCTGTAAGTTGTTCTCCAAGTTGTGTGCGTGACAGCAAAAAAAAAAAAATCTATTTGATATACAATTACATACATTGTTTTTTTATATAATAGATATCAATCTTTTTTTGGTTATCAATATTTATTTTTTTTTAACTTCTAAAATTTTCTTTTTTATAACTATTAATCAATAAATTCCATCATGTCATCAGAGAATTTATTTGAAGATATAGAACAGGATAATAATCCATCATTTTATGGTAATCCTTCTATTATAAATGATCCTTATCGTCAGACATCATCTGAACAATCTCATTCTTTAAATCAAAATCAACAACAACAACAACAACAAAATCAACAACAGGTAAAAAATATAAGTCATAATAGTTCAATACCTCCTTCTAATTCATATCCAAATGAATTAGTTAATAATACAATAGGTTTATCCAATAAAATATCAGAATTACTAAATGATGAAGATTTACAAGTTGATATAATAAGTTCAGAAAAATTGGTTAATTCATCAGTTATTGTATATACTATACAATTATCATCAATTAAATTAGATAGTAAAATAGTTGTTAAAAGGCGTTATAGTGAATTTAAATCTTTGAGAGATAATTTATTACAATTATTTCCTACATTAATTATACCTCCAATACCTGAAAAACATTCAATATTAAATTATTTATTAAATTCTATAAATAATTCTAATGAAATAAATATAATTGAAATGAGAAAAAGATATTTTAAATTATTTTTACATGATTTAATATTTGATTCTGATGAATCTTTAAAAACTTGTCCATTATTACATAAATTTTTTGATCCAAATTATGAATTATGTTGGTATAATGCATTAAATGAACCTCCAGTTAATTTAATACCTGATAATTTATTATTAGCTAATCCTGTTAATCCAGTTGATCAAAATGGTTTATATTCTTTATTACCAATTGTTAATGGATTTGATTTTACTTCAAATATTGATAATTTATCAAATTTAAAAAAAATTAATGATGATTTATATAAATTAAATGATCAAATTAAATTATATGAATTAAAAGGTTTTGCACAAGATTTACAATTTACTGTACCTGATGAATTAATTTCATTTGAAATTAAATTTCATCAAATTATAAAAATTTTAACTGATTTAAATAAATTAGATTTAAAAACAACAAAAAATTTTAAAAGTTTAATAAATATACTTATAGATTTAGGTGGAAATTTAAATAATTTTTCATTACAAATTTATCAACAAAAACATGGTAGTAATAATGAATTATCTGAATCAATTGAAAAATTTGGTTCAACAATGGATCAAAGTTTTTTAAATTTTGAAAGTTTTGTATTAAATCAATTAATTCCTCAATGGCAAGAACCTATAAATCAATTAATTCAATATCATTATACATCATTAAATTTAATTAAATTTTATAAATATAAAATTATACAATTTAAAATTTTATATAAATTAAAATTTAATAAATTTCAACAATTATTAAATTTAACTAATATAGGAGGTGCAATAGTTCCTGATAATAATAGAAATAGTAATGAAGATAATGAAGATAATGAAGAAGAAGAAGAAGTTGTAGTTAATAATTTAGATCATTTAAAAGAATTAAATAGTCCAACATTATCAAATGCTTTAAAAAATTTATCATTAAAAAAAGTTGGTAGGAAATCTTCATGGTATGGATTATTTGGAGGTAATAATAATACAAAAAAATTTAATTTTCAATTACCAGTAAATGAATCAACAATTACACCAACATCATCAGCATTACAAAATGGAGAACAAAATAATAAAAATCCTACATCACCAATCAAATTTAAATTAAATCATATAGAAAAAGAATTAAATAAATTAAATCAATTAATAGAATTATGTAATAGTGATATGACACAATTAACAAAAGCTTTAATGAATACATTTGAAGAATTTATGATTAAATTAGAAAAGAAATGGTTAATTTTATTAGTTAATTATATTAAAAATGGTAAACATTTATTTGAAGAAAATTTAATTAATTGGCAACAATTTAAAGAATCATTAATTAATGGTGTTGAAGAAGTTAGTTAAACAATAATAAAATTTCTATATACATCTATATATATATATATATATAAATATCTAATTATTAATATGATACCTAATTTGGCAGTCGACACAACCTTTTTTTCTTTTTTTCTAGTGGCAACAAAAAATCAACCAAAAAAAAAAAAAAAGTTGATAAAAGTTGTCAAATATTTCTTACAACCAAACTCATATTATTAAACATGTCAGCAATGGATATAGATTCAGATGTATCAATTGTTTTAGCAACAATTAGACTGGAAACAGAATCCCCAGAATTAATCAATATTATATATCAATTAGAAGATTATTATGAACGTAAATTATGGCATCAATTAACTCAAGTATTGGATGAATTTTATTATTCATTTGATAAATCAATAATAACATTTGATTTAAAACATAAAATTTATAATTTATTTATTCAAAATTTTCAACTTAAATTAAATCCAATTAAAGTTGTTGATTTTTTATTAGAAAGTTTTAAAACTGGTGAAGAAATTTTAAATAAATTAATTGATTTAAAACAAGAATTTATTAAAAATTTAAAAAAAGAAAATAATATTAAAGATGATGATGATATTGAATTATTAAAAATTATTGATAATGATGAATCAATTATATATATTAATTTACAAATTTCTAGATATTATTTAATTTTAAATAATTTAAATAAAGCTGAAGAAATTTTAAATAAATTAAATCCAAAATTTGAAAGTTTAAATAATAATTTAAATAGTAAAATTAATTCAGCTTATTATTTAGCTAAAACTGAATATAATAAAATTATAGAAAATTATAATGATTTTTATTTAAATGGTTTATTATATTTATCATCAGTTAATAATTTAAATGATGAAGAAAAAATTAAATTATGTTATGAATTATGTATTTCAGCTTTATTAGGTGATAAAATTTATAATTTTGGTGAATTAATTTTACATGATATTTTAAAAGAAATTGAATTAGATAATTCTCAATATAATTGGTTATATAATTTAATTCAAGATTTAAATTCTGGTAATTTAACAGGTTTTAATAAATGGTTAAAAATTGCATTTAATAAAAGTCCAATGTTGGAACAACATGAATTATTTTTAAAACAAAAAATTATTATAATGGCTTTATTAGAATTAATATCAACTAAATCAACAACAAATAAACAATTAACTTTTAAAGAAATTAGTGAATTTACTGGTACACCATTAAATGATGTTGAACATTTAATTATAAAATGTTTTTCATTAAATTTAATTCAAGGTTATATTAATCAAGTTAATGAAATATTAATTATAACTTGGTTACAACCAAGAATCTTAAATTTAAATCAAGTTAATACATTATATAATCATTTAGTTGATTGGGATAATAAAGTTGAACAACTTGGTCGTACAGTATATGAAAATGGTGGTTCAGTATGGGCAGGCTTGTAAAAATTAATAATAAAGATTACGTAGTAGAAAAAAAAGTATAAAGTATATAGTGGCGGTATTAAATATTTAATATATATACACTGTACATTTTACGTTTATAAAAATTCTCGGCCAAATTGGGAGACAGACAACAACCAACACAAGTTGAAAGACAATTCTTTTTCTTTTTCTTTTTCTTTTTTCCTCTTGATAATTTTTTGTTCTATTTTGTCAGGTTTCTTTTTTTTTTTTCAACAATTCAACAACCAACGGGAATATAAATAACAATGCTTATTTCATTATTCCTATTTATATCTCTAACATTGGCTAATTTAGCTAAGTTCAATGAGGATAGATATTCACAAGTTTGTTCAGGTTTATATTCAAAAAAAGATTGGGGTGGATCAATAAAACCTCATATCGGAATTACTTTAAATAAATATAATGATTATAAATATGATTCAAAACATAAAGATAATAATGAAGATCATGATGATATATCAGTCACTTATATAATATTTGAATATAAAGATTTGGTTAATATTGGAATTGATTTAGGTGATGGACATTATAAATTCATATGTGATGATTATGCAGTTGAAACTTTAGGAGTTTGTAGTGAAAGTCAAAAAGGTACATTTATAGTCAATTCAAATGAAACTAATTCAACTATATTGACATCTCAATTAACTCAATTAGGTCCAGCAGATATTAGTTATCCAATTAATGTTACAGGTTATTATTGTGTATCTACATTTACAAAATATGAAGATACTAAATATCAAGGTGATATTAGTTTTCAAAATTCATTTGGTCAATTAAGTGCTAGTGAAATTCCAAAATTACCTGCTTATGGTATATTAACTATATGTTATGCAATTGCATTAGCATTATTTGGTTTCCAATTTTTTAAAAAAAGAAAGGAAAATCAAATTTTACCTTTACAAAGATATTTATTAGCAATGTTGGGATTTTTAACTTTTGATACTTTAGTTGTTTGGTCTTATTATGATTTAATTAATAGAATTCAATCACCAAATGGAGGTTTTGCAAGATTTTATATGGTATTATTGGCAATTTTTAATGCAATTAAAATTACATTTTCATTTTTCTTATTATTATGTATTGCTTTAGGTTATGGTGTTGTTGTATTAAAATTAGATAAAAAAATTATGCTTGCTTGTAAAATTTTAGCTGCATTTAATTTTGCTGCTTCATTAGTTTATTTAATTTTTAATTATTATAATAGTTCAACAAGTTCTTTAGTACTGGGTGAAAGTATTGATGATTCACAAGCTGGAGGATTTTTAGGTTTATTACCATTAATTCCAATTTCAATTTCTTTATCAATTTATTATGTATCAATTTTAACAGCAATTAGAAAAACAACTCAAAATTTACATCAACAACGTCAAATTATAAAATTAAATTTATATCAAAATTTATTTAAAATTATATTTTCTTCAGTTATTTTAACATTTTTAGGTTTAACATTATCATCATTTATTTATTTAAGTATGTCAACTACTGATATGTTTGAACAACATTGGAAAAGTTCATTTTTTATATTTGATTTTTGGCCAAGTTGTGTATTTTTCTTTGTATTTATGGCAGTTGCATGGTTATGGAGACCAACAGAAACAAGTTATATGTTGGCAATTTCTCAACAATTATCAACTGGTGAAGGTATTAATGATGATGATCCAGAAAATGGTGGTTATCATCAAGGTAATGAATTTGAATTGGATGATTTATCATTAATGAGTCATGATGAAGATGAAGAACAAAGAATTGAAAGAGATAGTTTAGAATTAGATGATAATGGTAATTCTGCTGCTTCAACAAAGAAAAAAGATTTTGAAGAACAACCACCACCAAATTATGATGATTTAAGTATTAGAGAACCACCTCAACCAGATGAAGGTAGTAGTAATACTTTATTTGAATTAGGTGAAGATGAAGATAGTGATCATGATAATCATGAAGATGATCGATTGAAGAATGATAAAAAAGATTAAAAAAACATTCTTTAATTCTTATATATATATATATACAAAAAAACTCACAAAAACGTAAATATAAAACCTTAAATATAGAGATTAATTTTTTTGTTCGATGCAAAATAATGCGAACTGCCTGACGCGATTTATTTAATCTCATTTTTTCTAAAAACTTGTCACGTATTCATAAACTAAAGAATACTAGTTAAATAACATAATATATAAAGTATTTCAGGTTCTATTCACAGAATAAGAATGTATAAGGTTTTTAGTTTTTTTTATTTTTTATTTTTGGAAGTATTGTAAAATGTAATAATTTGGCTGACTTGTCTGACAAGAAAAGATGTCGAAAATTTCGGTGATCGACATTAGTTCTCTGCTGTAAAATAATTCTCAATATAAATAGGAAATTTTGTATCCTTTTATAGACAAAATTTTAATTTAATAAAGTTACAAAATGAAACGATCATCGTCTAATCTGAGATCCAAAATAAACGAAACTATTTTCTTACCCCAAAACATATTATTATTTATCGATTAAATTTAAATTACCTACTTGTAATTTAATACTCGTAAACGTGTATCAGGTAAAAATAGTCTAATTTACCTTAATTCATAATCAAAAGAAAACTATTCTAAAACATAGGTAGAGTGAGTTTTAGATTTTTTTTTATGTTTCAAACTTGTTTGATATCTTCTTTCTTATTTCTCCATTTTAGAAAAATTTTGTCACTTAATGAATTCTTCTGGATAACTCATAAGATATCTAGAAAGTTTGTAGATTTAATGGTTTAGATATTAAATATTTGTAAGTTTGTTTAATAGTGCGTAATTTCTGCGTTCTTAATTATTGAGTACTTTGAGTGTTAAGTATGGTGCGCTCCCGAAAAATTAAAACACTCCCATTTTCAAAAAAAAAAAAAAAAAACCACTTTAATGTTATAGGTCACATCCTTACACCAATATTTGTTAAGATAATTAAACCCTTACCGCCGTTTTTTCTTAATGTTTTAAGCTTTTTGCAAAGTGAAGACTAGATAATAAAGAGAGGACTCTATCCTTATCACCACATTAATATCGAGCTAGTTCAGGATCGGAAAACGATGCTTAAACTGCCCATATCTCATTAATGTTAAATAAAATCTGAAATAATTAAGAAAACAGCTCAATATTCAACACTATAATGTCGAGTTGTTAAGTTTTTTTATTTTTCTCATATAAATTTGAAGCATACAACAGACTTAGAGATTATAACAATAGAGTAATCGTCTAATAATTCGTTTAATGTATTAAATCAACTTAATATAAAAGTGATCAAAATTGTAATTAGATAGATGTGATACATAACATCCATTAAGAATAAATCGACGTGATTAGATACCACATCCACCAAAAAACTTAATCGAGGTGATACATCACATCCTCATTTAAATTCACATATAAATACCACCCAACTTGTCCACGCCTTTTTTCAAAACTCTTTTTTTTTTTTCCTTTTTCATTTAATTTAAGTTCTTACAATTTAAGACAATTCAAAGTATATAATTAACATATCAAGTCACGTCTTATTAAATTAATTAAGTATTAATTTGAATTGAGGAATAAGAATTCATTTATTTTATATAACTTTCATTCCAATTTATTGATTGTTTTTTGGCACTTTACTTACTGTACTTACTTTACTTATTTTACTTATATTATTGTAAAAAAAAAAAGTGTGATTCCCCTTCTAAAATTTTTTTTTTTTTTTGCTTCAATCTGATACTTTATTAAATTTTTTTTTTCTTTTTTAACTACACTAAAAACTAAACACGATTGATATCGTTTACAAATATCATTATTTATTTCGTTTAGTCATAAGAAAAAATATTCAATAACATATAACTAGACTATGGATTATATGGAAAAGAATTTCGTAACTACAAACGGATCTTCGCATGTTTATTCAAAACAAGGAGTGATCACTCCAATAGCTTCAGATGGTGATGGTGACGGTGATGATGATATTCAAATTCTAAAAGTAAGACATATTCCAAAAGATAGAAATTTTATTAATAATTTTCAAGTTGACTTTAAAAAGCAGCTTGAATACAAGAAATATATAACCAAGTTTGGAGCAAGAAATTTTTTAAACAAATATCTACCATCCACAATCACAAAAAAAGAAATTTGTTTATTAATACTCACACTTGGATTTCCTAAAAAAGCAGTTGAAGATTATTCAATATTATCAGCCCAAGAATTAGTTGGTGTATTAACTAATTTATTATTAAAACAAATTGAGGAATCTTCAGAAATTGAAGAAGATTATGATGATTCAGATATCGAAATACCTTTTCAATATTCAATAAATGATTTTATAAAAGATTTAACTTTATGTACCAGAATTTTAATAATTACAGGTGCTGGAATATCAACATCATTAGGTATACCTGATTTTAGATCAAGTCAAGGGTTATATAGTCAATTAAAAGGTACAATAACAGACCCACAAATGGTTTTTGATTATGACACTTTTATACAAGATCCTACTATATTTTATTCTCGTGCTAAATTAATATTACCACCAGAAGGCCAATTTACAATATTACATGGATTTTTAAGAGTAATTCAAGATTTAAATAAATTATTAAGAATATTTACTCAAAATATTGATAATTTGGAAGCAACAGTAGGTATACAACAAGATAAATTAATTCAATGTCATGGATCATTTGCAAGTGCAAAGTGTATAACTTGTGGTGCAAAATTCCCAGGTAAAAGAATTTTTAAACATATAAAAGCACAAGAAGTTCCACGTTGTTCAAGTTGTTGGAGTACAGTAGATGAAGCAAGACAAGATTTTGGTGCTATTAAACCAGAAATAACTTTTTTTGGTGAAGATTTACCAAAAGAATTTTATAAAAAATTACCTTTTGATAGAAATGAATGTGATTTAGTTGTTGTTATTGGAACTTCTTTAAAAGTTGAACCTGTTGCTAGTATAATAGATAATATTCCAAGAAAAATACCCAAGGTTTTAATTAATAAAGATCCATTACCTAATCGTGGTTTTAATTTAAGTTTAATAGGTTATTGTGATGAAATTGCTACTTTTTTATCAAATTGTCTTGGTGATGAATGGGATATAGATCATGAAAATTATGATAAAAATGCTGAATTTAATATTGGTAATGCTGGTCAATTATTTAATACTTTTAACATATCGAAAAAATAAAAGGAATAATTTTTATATATTTAATTTTTTAAACCTATATACTTTTTTGTAATTTTAAATTAATTTAATTCATCTAATCTTTTCAATAATTTTAATTCAACATCACTCCAATTATCAACTAAACCTTTATAAAAATTAATTTGTTCATCACATAATCCCAACATTGATGATTTTAATTCATTTTTATTAAATCTATCCCAATTTGGATATTCTTCTGTTACAATTTTATTTGTTAAATCACCAACTAATTTTGTTTGAATTTTAATTTCATTTTCCAATTGTATTGCTCTATTTTCTAATTTACGAACTTTACTATCTGATGAATTTGATCCAATATGAGTAGTTGCTGATGTAGATAAAGTATCTTTAATTAATTGTGTTGTATTATTAACTATTCCACCACTTGATTGATACATTACTGGTGTTGGTGGAGGATGTGATTGATTTGTTTTACCACCTAAAGTTGCCAATTCAACTCTTGTTTTATTTAAATAATCTTGTAAAACTTGTAAATCAATTTGTTTATTATGTTGTAATTCAATTAAATTTGTTAAACTAATAATATATTTTGAACAATCTTTTAACAGTACTAAAAATGATTCATCCATATATTTATATAATTGATTCCAACTTTTCAGAAAATAATTTAATGATTCAGAAAATACTTTAAAATTATTAGTTATTGATTTTGAAGATTCATCATTTTCATTTTTTTGAATATTTGATAATTTTAATATTTGTTGAGAAAATAATTCATAATCAACTCCTAATTCATGATTTTTTTTATTTAATTTTAAAAATATTTTATCCAATTTTACTAAATTTTCATAAAGTTTTTTTAATTTATCATTAATTTCTAATATATCCCTATTTGTTTCCTTTTTATGTTTTGATGGTGTTAAAAAATTCATTACAGTTTCAGTTATTAGATCTTCATTAACTACTTTATTTACAAATCCAGATGATTCATTATCATTAATATCTTTAATTTTTAAGGATGTAGTAAAAGTACTCCAATCATTTGAATCACTAATAAATAAATGAAAAATTGACAGTTGTGATAAAATTTTATGTTGTAGAATAAATCTAATAAATCTATCTAAAGAATGTAATCTTTTATTAACAAAATCTGAACTAAATGTATCACCAGTAATATATTTAAAATTCAGTTTTGATGGCATTGGAGGAATCATAACTGTTGGGAAATCATTACCTAAACTTTCATATAAATATCTAAAATCACCATATCTTCTACGAACACTAATTGTTAAATATTCTTCATTATCTTTTGGTTTTTTCTCTTTGGTTAATTTTAATATTGATGGATGATTTGTTGTAGTTGTAACTAAATAAGATATGAATGGTTTTGATGATGCATCTAAATCACGACTAGGATGTGTAACTGAAGTTTTAATTCCATATTTTTCATATAATGAAGTATCTATATGATCAATAGTTGATGTAGGTACTATAACTGTTTCTTGGTTTGAATTAATAATATTCTCAGGTTCTTTATGTGAATCATCTTGTTTAATTGGTGTTTCAACATTTGGTTCCTTATTTGGTGGAGTACCAGGCGAAAGTAATAACGAATTACTTGGATCATCTTCATCTTCTTCTGCATTTACTTCATCATTATTAAAATTCTCAACATCTTCTTCTTCATCATTTTCAGCAGTATTAGATTCTAGTTGTGGTTTGATATCATTTTCTATCGTATTTTCGTTATCATGGGAAGACAGTTGTGGCTGTTGTGGTTCAGATTCTTCTTCTTCTATAGGATTATCTATTATTTTTGATATATTTTCTTTACTTTTCGCATCCAATTCATCTCTATCCCATTGAATAGAAGTAAATTGATCCTCTGAACTCATTTTAATTTGATTCGTTAAAAATAAAAATGGGGGTTGGTTGTCTAGAGAACTTTTTTTTTTTGTAGGCAAAATTATTAATAACTTTTTTTCTTTCTTGTTTTTGTTTGTCCTGTCTGTTTTTTTCGCTGACTACTTTAAATTTTTATTATCTACTTTCCTTATAGAGATAGGAACTACCAAATGAATATTTCTATTTTTAAAACTAAATAATTCTATTATACAATTTTATAGATTTTCTTACAATACTAACCAAACACAAATACCAATCAATGAAGCACCTATAATTGCAGTTATAATACCAGCACCTGCTTTATCACCACCATCTAAATTCAATGGAGATGCATCAGTTGCACTTTGGGCATAACCACTATCAGGCATACTCTTTGATGTACCACCATTATCTGCAGTATATGGAGCTGGTCTAGTTTTAGTCATTAAACCTTGTATAACTTCTAAAGCGGACATTTGTTCACCTAAACCATATTTACCATCCCAATGATCTCCAACACCATAATCACCAGCATCAGCTACTGTCCAATTAGTCCAATCTAAACCACAAGTATGACCATCAGAACCACCTGAACAAGAACCAGCAGCTGAATTTGCTGAAGCAGTTAACCAATTACTTATAACATCTTCTGTTGAAGGAACTAATTTCATAGTTAAAGCTAAAAATCTTGAAAAATAAGCTTTAAAACTTCTTTGATCATTATTACAAGAACCAGATGGTTGACAAGCAGCTTCAAACATGACATAATTATTTGAAACATTTTTGAAAAATACTTGAGCACTAGTTAATAATGAAATAGTATAATTATACCATTTTTCTTCTTCAGTATAATTATATAAATAAGCACAACCTGCCAACATTAAACCTTGATTATAAGTCCATTGATATTTAGTAATATTTGAACAATTATTATCAATTTTAACACCATCATAAACAAACCACCAATCATTTTCAGTTAATAAACCAACACCATACATCCAATCCCAAACTCTTTCAGCCCATTCAACATAAGAATCATTTGAAGTATATCTTGCTAATCTAGCAGCAATATGGAATAAACAACCATTTGAAACTGAATTTTTATAATCATAACCAGAATTCCATTGAAAAATTTGCCATCTTAAACCACCATTACATTCATCTTCATCCCATCTTGCTGTCATTGTATTAAAAACAGCTTGAGCTAAACCTAACCAAGATTTATCTTCATCATCAGGATTACTAAAATTTCTTTCAGCTGCTCCCATTACTGCAATACCCCAAAAACCTTGATCATCATTACCTTCAGTAGTACTTTGATTTAAAGGAATATAATTATTATCATCACCAGTTTGATATTCTAATGCTGCTTTAATTAATGGAACTAATGTATCATTGTCAAAGAAAAAAGTATAATCAATTAATGAACCCCAAGCACCACCGGCTTCCCACCAATAATATGGATAAGTAAACATACCAATAGTACCACCATAAGTAGTACCTTCATAATAATCTAATAAACCTTTAGCAATTAAATTACTTGCTTCTTGAATAGTAGTTTCATTATTAGTATCTATCCATATGGCATTGGTAGTAGTTGTTAAAAGTAAAGTTGATATTATTAAATTAACTGACAGTAGTAATTTCATTTTTTCTTTCTCTGTTTAATATATATATATAAATTGATATTGGAATATATAAATGATAAATCTGAAAATGATCTGTAAAATAGTTTAAAAGAATATATCGGATAGTATCAGTATCACAACAACAAAATTATTATTATTGTAATGTATTATAAATTTTTTTACTTTTTTTTTTCCTTTCAGATTTATTTTTATTTTTATTTTTATTTTTAGGTTTTGCTTTTTTCGATTTTTTTCTGATTTTTTGATTTGTTTCTTTTTTTTAGGTTTTAAATTTGCTAGTGTTCATTGTTTCCAATTTCCTAATTATAGTTTATTTGTTCAATTTAAGATTATTTAAGATATAACTTTATAAGGAACTAAGCATCCTTCTATTATAGTTTATTATGTTTGATGTATATGATATCATCATCATCATCATCATCAGCATAGAATATAATATAATATATAATAATATCATATTGTTACCTAATAATGCGTAATTAGGAGTTACCTCGCCCTTTTTTTTTTCTTCTTTCCATCCCTTACAACAAAGTTTAATAATATTTTATTCCACGCGTGAACTAAAAATAAATTGACCATAGAAACAATAAATTTATAAGCGTTGGGTTTATTATATATATAATAATTAGTTAAATAAATATTAATACATTATATATTTTATATACTTTTCTTTTATTAATTGTGAAGAACAGGATCTAAAACTTCAGCAGTTGATTCTCTTATTATTGGTTTTGAATTAAATTCTTCTGCTTCTTCTTCGTCTTCTTCTTCTTCTTCTTCTTCATTAGAATTTGTTTCTATACTTATACTATCTTCAGGTTCAGTTCTATTAGTAGTACTAGCAATAAATGTAGTGGTATTATTATTAATACCTTCTTCTAATTCAACTTCACTATCTGTTTCACCATCATCATCTATATCCATATCATCATTATTTTCTTCATTATTGTCTAGTTCTGTATTTTGTATATTTTCTTGATTACCATTATTATAAGACAATATTTGTTCTTGAGTATGATGTTCCACAATGTCATTTTGTGGTACTTCTTCTACTTGTTGTTTTGGTTCTTCTTCATAAATTGGTTCATGTTCATGTTCATGTTCTTCTTCTTCTTCTTCATCATCATCTAATTTCAAAACTTCATCAAAATTAATAAAATCTCCAATAAATTCATCTTTATTTAAATTTTTAATAAATGATTGCATTTCTTCACTAAATACATCTAATATTGTTAATAATTTATCATATATTAAATTTCCTGTTACTGGATTAAAATCAATTAAAACTTTTGATAATTTAGAACCTGGTAATGATTTTTCATAAATTAATTTATTATATAGACTCTTAATTTTACGTTTAAATTCATTAGTATATTCTTTAGAACTTTTTTTATAATTTATATGATTAAATTTAATTATTAATAAATTATATGTTTTATTAAAATTTATTAATATAGTTGATTGTTTAATTGAATTTTTAATTGATATATCATTAATTGGTGATAATTTAAAATTATATATACTAACAAGATTATTAGTCATTCTATAATCTAGAATATTTGAAGATTCTAATCCATAATCAAGATTATTTGTTGCAATAATTGAATCAATATACAATTTATTTAAATTACTTGATATATGTTCTCTAATTTGTTTTTCATTTAATCTTAAATTCGAAATATGATTATTATTTCTATCACCAAAATTATATTTTGATATATTTGAAGTATATTCATCATCTAATTGTTTTAAATAAACTAAATTTTTAACATCTTCATTATTAAGTCTTTTATTAAGTATTGTTAATAAATATTTTTCAAAATTATCATAAACATTATTATATAAATATGGATCTATAATATCTTCTTTATTTGAAATTTTAATTGATAATTCTTCTGCATTACCCAATTCAGATAATTCTTTACGAATACTTTTTTCTTCTTCTTGAGCACTAAGTGTATGTATTGATTTTTGTTGATGAAGTTGTTGTTGTTGTTGATTTTGAAAATTTTGTTGCTGTTGTTGTTGTTGTTGATGACGATGACGATCTTGAGTAGTGGTAGCTGTAGTAGTTCGTAATGGCGGTTGTTGTTTCTTTTTAACTGGTACAATCTTTGATCGAGTTCTTGTACGAGTAGGTGAAGTAGCAGTAGTAGGAAGAACTTCTTTTAAAGTCAATTGATATTTTGGACCTGGTGAAGTACTTTCATTAGGTATAATAGTTTCATTATTATTACTTACAATTACTGGAGGTACATAATCTGGATGATTTAAAACTTTTTCAATTTCAACAGCATAATTAAAAGGTTTATTATGATATCTTTTAAAAAATTCATCTTTTAATAATCCTTCTTCTTCAATATAATTTTCAGTTGAAGCTTGTTCTCTAAATTGTTTTAATCCATATAACATCGTTTCTTCTGCTAATGGTTTTCTCAGATTTTTCTTATTTCTTTCAATAATTCTACATTTAGCACATGTTTTATATTGTTTAACTTCTAATGGTTCATCTTCCCATCTCTTTCTTTTACAACGACGACATCTTCTAATTTCAGGTTTCATCATCTTATTTATCTTGTAGGTTAGTTATAAAAAATTTTTTTTTTTTTTTCAAAAATATTGGACTAAATTTATTATAACTTGTGAATTCCTGTTTTCTGTAATTATGTTCCAATCAATTAAAAATAGGGATTTTTATTGTATTTATGACAATTGATATTAATTTCAAAGATTGATTGATTGATATATTTCAAATACAAAAAATTGGTTGTCTCAAATCTATAATGTATGTATTTGAAGATGTATCTTTTTTTTTTTTCTCACTGCGAAAGCTAGTTTAAAAAAAAAAAAAAAAATTTTTGTTCTATTAAAAAATTAACACTTATTTTCTCACTCTTCCTATTTTGTGAGATGATGGGAAAAAAAATTATTGTTGGATTGATTTAACTCTCTCTCTCACTTTATAAATGGAAAATATATATTAATCGATTGATTAGATGAATTAGAATAGGAAAAGTTTTAACAAATTAACCAGTGGCAATGAAAGAAAAAGAATAAAAGAAAAACTTCGACAAATTTAAAAAATTTTCCAATCCCACACACCCTTTTTTTTTCAGAGATGAACCAAAAAAAATAAAATTACTAAAAAAAAAAAAAGAAATTTTTGTACAAATCACGTGACAACTTTTTAGACAAAAAAAACTTTAAAATTAAATAATGATATTAAATGTTCAATAATTCAACAGTTTACAAACATATACTTTGAAATGTATTTAAAATTGGTTTAGATTCATAATATATATGAATTGATTGAAATTTTGCAGCATTTTTTTTTTTCAAAATTTATCAAATTTTTTTCTGTATGAGCAATAAATAAAAAAGTTGCAACCAAAAATCTTGAGTTCGCAAAAATGTACATTACGGTACAACAAAAAAATTTTTTTTTTTCTATTTTTTTTTTATTCGAAGATCATTTTGTTTATTACTAATATGAGAAGTATCAAGATTGATTAAATATTTGAGCCGTAGAGGCTTGTATTAGGTTATAAACGGCGTCATATTCAATACCTTATGTGAAAGCAAATATGTCAACTCGGTGGTTCGATTACAGACGGTTTATACATATCCGTTCATTACGTTGTTGCAGAATATATGTGTAGTAATGTTCCAATAAGTTGTCAATATTTGTTATACCTATAATAACTTACAACGAAATTAATGATATATATATTATTAAAATTTTATCATATATAAAAAAAGAAGTGACCATATTTAGACAAAGATCTTTGTTTACATTTTTTATTAACCTTATTTGCACCACATTGTAACGATTAAAATTTTTGGTCTTTGTTTAAAAATTTTTATTTGAGCGGGGACAAATTCCGAATTTCCTCTCGTAATTGTGTTTTAAAGTTTCAATTAGATTTTCCTCTTTACAATTTTTTTTTTTTTTTATTTTATTTTTTGGGTTGTTACTTACCCCATTCAGTATACAAATTGCCTCGAACTCACTCGTCAGTCCCACATTTATTAAGGACAATGTAATAGGCTTTTTATATATAAATATTAAAATATTTCCTTAGATCAAATCTATGCTAAGAATTTTTTTTTATAGATCCTTTTTCTTTTTTGGTTAAATAATAATGAAATTTTTATTTATTCAATTATTTTTTTACCTTGGGATAATACTCGCATCATCACCATCTGGTGGATATGCACCAGGGATAGTTCAATGTCCATCAAATACAAATGGAACATTTATAAGAGAAGCAAATTCAATATCAGATCTAGAAAAGAATTGGTTAGATAAAAGAAAAATCAAAACAAAATCTTCAATGATTGATTTTTTAAATTCTGCAAATTTATCAAATTTTAATGCTGAGAAATTTTTAAGTAATAGTACTGATGGAATCAATTTAGGTTTAGCCTTTTCTGGGGGAAGTTATAGAGCTATGTTAAATTCAGCTGGTGCTATAGCTGCTTTAGATAATAGAACTTCAAATAATGATGGTGGTTTAGGTGGTATTTTACAAAGTTCAAATTATATTGGTGCATTATCTGGATCTTCATGGTTATTAGCTTCATTAATTTTTCAAAATTTTTCAAGTGTTGATAGTATTATAAATAATAGTGAATTAGATTTATGGAATTTAACAACTACTAGACAATTGGTTAATGAAACTGGTTTATGGAAAGTTATTTTCCCTATTATTTTTGATAATTTAGATGGTGCTTTAAGTCATATAAATTATTGGGATAATGATTCAAATGGAATTTCTGATGATATTTTAGAAAAAGAAAAAGCCGGATTTGAAACTTCATTAACTGATGCTTGGGGAAGAGCTTTAGCTCATCAATTATTTGTTAAAGACGATGATAATTATGGTAGTGATAAAACTTGGAGTGATATTAGAGATCTTGAAGTTTTTGCTAATCATGATATGCCATTTCCATTTGTTACTGCATTAGGTAGAAGACCAGGTACTGTTGTTTATAATTTAAATTCAACAGTTATTGAAATGAATCCTTTTGAATTTGGATCTTTTGATCCTTCTTTAAATACTTTTACTGATATTAAATATATTGGAACTCAAGTTAGTAATGGTATACCAACAAATGATTCATGTATTAATGGTTTTGATAATGCTGCATTTATTTTTGGTTCATCATCTTCATTATTTAATGAATTTTTAAATACTTTAGTATGTGATGATTGTGATTCATTAAATGGAATTGAAAAATGGATTTTAAAACAATTTTTATCATATTTATCAAGATATCATGAAGATGTTGCATTATATAAACCGAATCCATTTTATAATTCTCAATATACTAAATCAGATAATATTTCAAAAAGTGATACTTTATATTTAATTGATGGAGGTATTGGTGGTGAAATTATTCCATTAAGTACATTAACTACAATTGAACGTCAATTAGATATTGTATTTGCATTTGATTCATCAACAGATACTGAAACAGGTTGGCCAAATGGTACAGCATTAGTTAATTCTTATGAAAGACAATTTGCTCAACAAGGTTCATCAAATTTATGTCCTTATGTACCTGATCAAAAAACATTTTTAGCAAATAATTTAACTGCAAGACCATCATTTTTTGGATGTGATGCAAAAAATTTAACAGATTTAGAAAAAGATGGTGTTATACCCCCAATTATTGTTTATTTTGCAAATAGACCTTATGAATATTATTCAAATGTAAGTACATTTGATTTAAGTTTTACTAATGAACAAAAATTAGGAATTATACAGAATGGATATGATATAACTACTAGATTAAATGGTACTATTGATTCTGAATTTAAATCATGTATTGCATGTGCATTAATTAGAAGAGAAGAAGAAAGAAGAGATATTGAACAAAGTGATCAATGTAAAGAATGTTTTTCAAGATATTGTTGGGATGGTACTTATACATCAGAAACAAATGTAAATTTAGTTAATTTTACTGATAATAGTTTAACTAATGGTTCAACTAAATTTTATGGTGAAGTAAGTACTACCAAATCATCATCATCTGGATTAAGTATATTTAAAAAAGATTTAAGAGAAGTTGAAGCTGTATTAAAAAATCATTCAAATAATTTAAAATACCCAAGTTATATTTCAGTATTTGTATTATTAGCTTTAATGGTTATTGGTTAAATAATTAAATATATATAAATATAATATAGATTTTTAATATAATTTCAAATAAAAGTTTTGTTGTTTTTTTTAAAGATAAATATTTGCGGCCATATTTATATTTATATAAGTTTAATTTATTGATGCATATCGCACAAAACTTAAACTAAATATATTTTTTTATTATGTCTCTTCTCTTTTTGTTCTACCCCAAATAATCATAGTAATTAAGTACAGTATCGATGGGCAAGGTCGGAAATTAAAAAAAAAGCCGCAAAAAAGAGTTGTCGATGATAAAGTATACTATACTGTACTGGTTACAAAAACAAGTTTAATTTAATTTAAATTTAGTTTAATTATGTTTTAAATCAACTAATTAAGCAATAAATAAATATATAAAAGGCTATAAATTATATAAAAATTGATGATCATATCATATCATATCATTAATAAGATTATAAATATTCAAGAAAAATAGATTTAAGAAAAACAGAAAAAAGGAGATAGAAGAAAAAGCTAAAGCTAAAAGAAGAGAAAAAAAGGAGAGAGTGAAAAAGTTGAATAGAGAACAAGTAAACCAATAATAGAATAAAAAGTAGAAGATAAATAATTCGTTAATCTTAGGAGTATTCTATCAAAATAAAAATACTTTTATAAGACAATTAATTAACAATTAAATTAAATTAAATTAAAAATAAATTAAAATTCTTTCTAGATTAAATTATTAATCTAAAATAATAATCATCAAACAACTAACTAACTAACTAACTAACTATTATAGTTTTAAGTCGTGTTACAGAATATTTTAGTATTTAATCTCTTTCTTCTAAATTTGACTTTATCTGGTGGGTCAGTCAATCCAATTTAATCAGTCTGCTAAGTTAAGTTAAGTCCAGTCTAGGCCGAACTAAAAAATAAAAATCCAAGAAGAAAAAAAAAAAAATAATGAAAATTTCAAAAAAAAAAGAAACAAAAAAAATCGTCATTTTATTTCCCCTAAAGTGAGCAAAAAAATTAATCACTACAACTTAGCAACCACTTTATTTATAATCCAACAAAGTGTGTGTTAGATTGATTAGGTAGTATATAGACATTTTTTTCAATCAAAAGGTCAAATACATCATCATATCATATATACAAATATACATATATACAAATATATAACTATAAGGAACAATCAATATTCTATTAGTTAACTTATTAAAGATACAATATAATTGTCATAAATTCAATTCACCGAATAATTGGAATATTAGAAAAAAGTTACGATTGATTTTTTTTAATTAAATATATTTTTCATCATTTTTATTTCATTCATTTTTTATTATAATAATAACAAATCAACATGTCTAAAATAGTTCGTTCAATTAAAAATGTAGCTGGTGGTTATTCATCAGCTCAAAAAGTTGTTAGAAATGCCACTTCAAATGATGCAACTGGTCCAACTACTTATGATATGGAAGAAATTGCATCATTTACTTATCAATCTCAAACAGAATTTATGGAAGTTATGGATATGTTAGATCGTAGATTAAATGATAAAGGTAAAAATTGGAGACATGTTGCTAAAAGTTTAACAGTTTTAGATTATTTAGTTAGATTTGGTTCTGAAAAATGTGTATTATGGGCTAAAGATAATATTTATATTGTTAAAACTTTAAGAGAATTTATTCATTTAGATGAATCAAATAATGATCAAGGTGCAATTATAAGAGTTAAAGCAAAAGAATTAGTTTCATTATTAAGAGATGATGAAAGATTAAGACAAGAAAGACAAGCAGCTAAAAGAGGTAGAAGAGCTGGTACATTTGAAGATGATGATAATGATGATGAAGATTTTGAAGATAGAAGAAGAAATAGAAGAAGAAATGAAAGAAATAGAAGAGATGATGAACCTTATGATGCTGATTTACAAAGAGCTTTAGAATTATCAAGAATTACAGCTGAAGAAGAAAAAAATAGAGTTCAACAAGATCAAAATGATCCTGAATTAGAAGCAGCTATAAAATTATCATTAGAAGAAGAAGAAATGAGAAAACAAAATAATAATAATAATTTATTAGATTTAAATGAAGATCAAGGTCAAGCACAAATTCAAGTTCAACCACAATATTATTTAGCAACTGGTTATTATCAACAACAACAACCTCAATTTGTTCAACAACAACAACAACAACCTTTCCAACAATATGATATGTTTGGTAATCCAATACAGAATCCAATGGATACAGGATTATATCAACAACAATATTATCAACAACAACAACAACAATATCAACCAAATCAATTCACTGGTTTTAATTATGGACAACCACAACAACCACAAGAACCATTAAATCCATTAAAAACAGGTTCTAATAATCCATTTGCATTATCAAATAATGATTCAAAACCAAAACCTCAACAACAACCAACATTAAATACATTAGCAGAGCAACAACAACAACCACAATTCTATACACAACCAACACAACAAGCCCCTCCACAACAACAACAACCATTAAAACAACAAAATACATCAGGTTCAAGATTTAATGAAACTCATGAATTAAATGATTTATTAGCTCAAGGTACAGGACTTGATACATTTGGTAATACAGGTGCTACAAGAATTCCTCATCAACATACAAAAACTCAAAATTTTATAAATTCAAGTGGGACTGGTTATAAACAACAAACTGGTGATCAAGGTCATAGATTAAGTTCTAATGCAACTGGTAATCCATTTTTAAATACTGGTATTGGTTATCAAGGTCAACAACAACAACAACAACAAGTACCTCAACAACAACCTCAAATTAGTGCTGCTTATACTGGTTATGGATTTGGTAATCAACCTGTTGTTGGTCATCAACAAAAAAATGGTAATGAAGGACCAAGTTTGATAGATATTTAAAAGAAGAAAAAAAAACAAATTTTTTTTTTATTATTCAAAAAAATCAGAATTTCGAGATTTATTCAAAGTAATTATGTATTTGTAAGATAAATTTTTATTTTTTTTTTTTTTAGTTTTTGTATATTAAAAATAAATGTTAAACTAAATTTTTTTTGATTTCTTTTTTTCTTTATTATAATTTAAAATCTTTTAAATTTTGCAACTTCATTTGAAAAATTGATTTAACACACCAATTCCATTCAAGTACAATTGCATTATCATATTGTTTTTTAAAATTATTAATTAATTTAGTATCTTTTGATTTATTAGCTATAAGTAAATGTACATTATCATTTTTATCATCATCATATTTACATGATATTGATTTATTTATATTTGAAATTTTAATTTCTTTAAATTCATTCATACCATGATCATTTAATATTCTTGATATTACATCAATTCCACCATTTAAATTACTTGATAAATTAAATTTTAATCCATTAAATAATTTTCCTTTTAAATCACTAGTTAATAAATTATTTAAACCATCTTTTAAACCTAATTCTGTATTAATTGATTTATTTAATTTATCTAATAAATAATCATCAATATTAATATTTTCATCATTTTGTAAAATATCAATTAAATAATTTGGATGAATAATTTTATTTACTTTACTTAAACTTCTTAAAAATTTTTCAGTTCTTAAAATTTTTGGTGCAATTAAAGTATTTGGATTTCTTGTTGATTCAAAATCATTTAATAATTTAATTCCTATATTTTTTAATTTTGAAATATCAGATTTATTTAATTCAATATCAGATTCACAACCTGTCATAATTGCAATAATATTATAATTTTTATTTTTAGTAGTTGAATTAGAACTAATAGTAGAAGAATTTGATTCTTCTTCAAGATCTTGATGTTTACGTTTTTTTGGAGTTATTGAATTTTCTAATTTATCCATATAATCTTTCATTTTTCTAGATGATTTTTTCATTTCTTGATATTCATTTAAATCACTCATATTATCAGATAATTTCATTGCAGCTTTTTTAGCAGCTGATCTTCCACCATATCTAGATGGTAATACAGTTGAAGTATTGATAGCTTCTTGTTCATTTGGAGTTGATGGTGAATTTATATCTGGTGTTATATCTGAATTTATTGTTTGATCTGCTACATCTTCAACAACATCTTCAACAACATCTTCAACAACATCTTCAACAACATCATTATTTTCATCATCTTCTTTATTTTCTTCTTCAGGTTGTTCTTTGTCAGGTTGTTCTTCTTCAGGTTGTACTTGTTCAGGTTGTATTTCATCTTCTTCATCACTACTTAATTGAGTTTCAACACCACCTACTTTATCTAGTCTAAGATTAAAAGATTCAACTTGAGTTCCTTTTCTAGTTTGAGTTTGAATACTTTCATCTTCACTCATACTATCATCAATATTAGTAGTTAAATTTCTATCATTATCATCATCATTATCATCATCTTCATCAATATACCAAGTTTTTAAAACTTTTTCATCTAAATTAACTCTACCAACTAAAGGTTCCATACTTAATGTTGAATCTCCAAAATTTGTATATTTATCTAAATTTGTATCTTCTTTTTTCCAATTAATAAAACAATCTTCTAACCATAAATGATTAACTATTTTAATAGCTGGTTTTCCATCACAATTAATCCATTTATTTATAACTGCATCATATTTTTTACCATTTGGTTGAGCACATATTAATATATCATTATCTTTAGATAAAGTTTTAGTGAATACACCACCTAATATATTAATTATTTTATTTAAATAATTTCTTGAATCTCCACTATAATTAGTTATTGAAATTTTTAAATTTTTAAAATCATTTAATGGTTCAATAGGTATTGGATAATGTAAAATATTTGAATGTAATGGTAAATACCAATTTTTTGATACAATTATAGAATAAAACCATTGTAAATTACCAACTATAATTCTTGAATTTAAACAACTATTAATATAATTTTCTCCTTGACGATATTTACCTAAATAAATATCAATATCATTTGAATAATTTGTTTCTATTATTCCACCATATTTTTTAATTAATAAATTAATTGAATTTAATAATCTTTGTGATAAATTATAATCTGAATTTATATAAAATTTTTTATTTGTAAAAAAATCTAAATTTTCAACAGTTGATGGAATTGAATCTTCTAAATAACCCAAATCAGAAGTAAAATTTGTACTACCAAGACTATGATTTATAAAATCACCATTTTCGTAATTATTATTAAAATTTTCTTCATTAGCATTATTTTTTAATAAATATTTTTCTTCATCTAATTTCATTCCCATATTAATACAATGATCAATCCAATGAGGTAAAACAATTTTAATATTAACTTCATCATTATCAATTATACTAGAAGCAATTATACTTTTTTCATTATTTAAATCCATTGATATTAAATGAGTAGTATATTTAGTTAAAATATCTAAATAATTCCCACCAAATGCTTTAACACCTCCATAAATAATTTCTTTATCACCAGAAGGTAAATTATCTGCACAACATACAAATACATCTTTTAAAAAATATGAAGGATCTGGATTATATTGTTTAAAAGGTTGTAATTTTTGTAAATTAATTGAATCTTCAATCCATTTTGAAGTTGTTATTGGAATCATTGAATTTCTAGCTTGATTATATTCAATAAAATTTATTGCATTATTTGCCGTTATAATATTGGTTATAATTGTTGGATCCATATAATTTATTGATTGATCATGTTCTTGTTTAATATAAATTTTAGTAGCTTCATCTTTTATAAATCTTATTAAATCTTCAATTTTATAATCATCTAATTCTTTAGATTTTATAATAAGAAATGTACAATTTTCAAACATTTTTTATTTAATCTGTTTTAAGATAATTGATTCAAGTTAGTTATTAAATCTATTTTGGTTGTAAGTGTGAATTAAATTTGTGCTTGGAAGGTAGGTATTTAATTTAAATTTTCAAATAATATATAAAAATAAAAAAAAAAAAAAAAAAAATCAAGCGCGTTTTATTTTATTTTTGGTGTATGTTTTTTTTTTTTGGTGTATTTTTTTTGGCAACCAATGCTGTCCCCAAAATTATTGCTATAGATTTCAGAGATACATCATCACATTAAGGTAGAATTTAATATTTTATAGTTTTTTTTTTTGATATTTTTTTTTATTTATTAATTATACACTATTGAGGGTATACTATTTATATTATGATTCTTCAATAGTTAATCTATAAGTAGATAAACTTTCATCAAATAAATCATGACCTTCAGCAGCGAATTTTTTAGCCCAACTTCGACATAAAGTCAGTGCTTTCATAAATTTTCTCATAGCATATTTTTTAAAGAATTCATCATGTTCAATTGGTGATATTAAATATTGAAACATTAATTCAACACAAAGTTTCATATCATTTATTCTATAACCACCACTATAATGAATTAAATTACCATTCCAGACGGGTATTTTATTTAAAATTAATCTAGCTAAATACATTGCACTTGCACAACATAAAGAAGGTTTCATACCTATAAATTTATAATCTATTATAGTTATTTCCAATAAATATTTACCTAAAGTTCTTGATTGAACATCATAATCATCAGCTTTAGATATTCTTCTTAAAAAATTCATTGGATTTGGATAATTTAAATCAAAATTTAATATAGTTAAAATATATTTTTCAGCTTGTAAAATTTCTTCTTCAGTATATGAACCATCAGTAAAAAATGCATAATTTTTAACCAGTGGAGAAAATACTTCTTCATATTTTGCTGCTATAAATAATGAACCAGTTGCTAATAATTGTAATTTATCAATTTGAACAACTTCTAATGACATAAATCTATCCATAATATTAATTGCTAAAAATAAAGATTCAGGTAATAATCTAAATTTTAAATGCATTTCAACTAACCAATCTACTAGTATAGATCTCATTTTAGGTTTTAAATGTTTTTGTTTAAATAAATATGATTCATCAGGTAACATTCTAGTTTCTAGTTCATAAAAATAATTAAAAATATCATTAACATATTCACTTGCCATTAAAGGATCATCATGATCTTCTTCATCTAAATCTTGCCATTCATAATCAATTAATCTAGATTTTTTATGATAAGTAGTTTCATCAATTTGATTTTCTAAATGAGGAGGTATTCTTAATTTTTCCACCAAATTAGTTGATGATTCAGTTGCATGTCTTTTTTGTGGTAATCTTGAAGGTACAGTTAATGAATTATCTTTAATTATTGAAGATGATGCTATTGAATCGGTTGCTATGGATATTTGTTTTTTTTGTTGATTTAATGGAGCTAAAGGTTTTCTTTTTTTAGAATTTTGAAGTTGATTTTGATTAGTTATAAATTGGTTGGATACATCTCCTAAATATTGACGTGTTTGTTGTTGTTGTTGTTGTTGATCTTGAGATTGTGATGAAGTTATGGACAGTAATTGAGAATTAAGTTGTTGTTGTTGTTCCTCAAGCTGTTGATCATGATGATTTATTGTCGTTGTTGTGGTAGTTTGTAGTGATTGTTGTTGTTGTTGTTGTTGTTCTTGTTGTAAGACTTTTGAACGTGTTAGTCTGAAATCATTTTCATTATTTGTTATTGAAGTTTGTGGCATGATGATTAGACGTGTGTATTGTTTTTTTAAGTATTAGATATTAAATATTAAAATTATTGTAATATTGTGAATGAAATGCTATGTGTAATAAAAGGATGAAAATGACCTTAAAAATAATAAAAAAAAAAGGAATGAATATGAATATGAAAATGAAAATGAAAATGCAATGCTAAAAATCTATATTATGAGTAATAATTATATATCCATAAATGTATAGATTGTAATATGAATACAATAATTAATGATGGAGTGAAGAATTAGAATAAAAAAAAAAAATGGAAAGAAAACAAACTAACAAAAAAAGTTATTGATAATGTGATATTGAATTGAAATTAAAATTAAAATGGTTGGAATAAGGAACTTTTGGGATAATGATAATGATGAAGATGATAAGTAATGAAACTTTTAAAACAAATTGATCTTAAATATATATAAATGAAGTTAAAAATATAAAAGAAGGAATAAGTAATAAAAGAAAGAAAGTAAGACAAACAAATAAAAAAAAAAAAAAAAATTTTGTTTTATTTATTGGTTAATTGTTGAAAGTATATATTTTATTATATCAGTTGTATTTGTATTTGTATTTGTATTATTTATGTTTAAACACTTAATTAGATCTCTATTTTTTTTTATTATTTTTTTTTTTTTTTCTTTTGTTTCATCTTTTAAATTAAATACTAAATTTAATATTACAAATAGAGAGTAAATTGTTGTTGTTGTAGTGGTAGGAAGTAGGAAGTACTACGTAGTATTAGTATGTGTGGGCCTGCATAGAGTAGCCTATTTTTCATAGTATTTTCTGTTTTTCTTGTGTGGTTTTTTTTTTTTTTTTTTTTTTTTTTTTGCAAATCTCCAAAAAATTGAAAAATCAAAATAAACCAAATTAAGTCAAATAACAACAACAACAACAAAGAAATTTGAAAAAAAAAAAAAAATTAATTTAAAAATTAAAATTAAAATTAATTTAATTTAATTTAATTTAATTTAAATATTAAAATAGCAAAGTATCACATAAATGAATAATTAATATTACATACTTCTTACGCTATTACTCTGTCTCTATCAATAATTTACATTTATTTATTTAATTCAGTTTATATATTTTACTAAATAAGAAATTCAATTTGTTTTTTTTTTATTTTAGATCTGAAATTTATAACAATTTTAAACAATTTTAAATGACTTAATTTTTTATTCTATACATATCTTAGCTTATTATTTTTAGATCAATTTATTTATTTTATTTTATTTTATTTTATTTTCTCTTAAATATCAACAATTTCGTACATTCTTTCTTATATTTTGCATAGACTTACCTCTTTGGTTTTAAGGTTAGTCCAATTTCATTAAATTTCATTTATATATTTTTAATTTCATTTTTTAAATGTATATTTGGTTCCAATTTATTAAATTACATTAAATTTAATTAAAAAATTTAAATTATTTAATTAAATTAACATAATGTACATATAAAAACGTCTAATATACTTTTAAAAATACATTGGTTTTAAATTTTTTTTTGTTTTGTTTTGTGAACTTGGTAGTCATGGTGATTATATATTTAAAAATTTTTGGTGATAGAGAATCGTACAAAATGTACACTTGCAAAAAGAAATAAGAAAAGCAGAAAAATAAAAATAAAAATAAAATTACGTTTTTACAAAGTACAGGTACTATATATATATATATATATATATATATAATATCCCTTCGAGTTACTGGGGAGATAATGATTTTTATACTTTTACTTGGTAATAACGTAAATATCTTAAAATATACTACTAACTATTACTATTACTATTCAATCGCACAATGGTATTTTTTTTCTAAAGTTTAATTGAAATGTAATAGTGCCATTTGATTGTATACATACATAAACAAATATATGTATATATATATTCTTGGTGTTTCATATCAGCCCGTTTCAAAAAAGAATAGCAATTGATATTTTAGCATAAGATGATGTTTGCTTGTTTCATATACTATATCTATCATAATAGAAATAGAAAGAATAAAAAAATATGGTTCTTTGTGATCTCTTAAGTTTCAAGATACATAAAACTTCATAGTAAATTTGTATAATATGTTGAATAATCAAATGTAAAATTTATTAAAGTTTCGCGTAAACATAAACAAAAAAAAAAATATGTATGCAAAAAAAAGAAAAAAAAAAAGCACAACAAAGGAACGAAATTTAATAAAAAAAGATAGAACCGTCGCCCCGTCGCATCCCATCTCCTACCAAAATCCCCCTTTTACCGTATCACCAAATTAAGATTGTTTATAAACACGGAAAAAAATCCAAACAATTTTTTTTTTTTTTTTCATCATTTTTTTTTATTTTATTTTTTATCATATTAGTTAGGTTGTATTCAAGATTTACATTTATATATATATAAATAGAAGTCATTCTTCTTGAATTATTGTTATCAACACATTGTTATCAGTCAGTTGTAAAGCCATATACGTAAACCCCAATTTTACTAATACTAAAAGGTTTTTTGGCTTTTCGTTGTTCAATTGTATTGTATTGTTTTTATTTTATTTTTTTTGGGTTTGGTTAGTATATTATTCTCAACCAACAACAATTACAGAGTCATTGATACAATCTTGCTTGCATAATTTCAGACTTTCTCTCTTATTTAGATAAAATTTCAAATATCTCCATTTTAATTTCATTTCATTTAATTCATTCATTGAATCATCAATCAAACATTAATTTAAATTTCTTAATTTGTAATTCATTTGCAACCATGTTTTCATTCACCTTACTTTTTAAAAGGAATGTTATGTGTGAATTCATGCCGTTTACTGTCTGTTCTATTTTTTCCCCATGATGATTTTCGATAATTATTTTTTTTTCTAAAATGCTTTCTTTCTTTCTATACATCATCAAAATATTTAATTTGTAATAATAATTATATTTTTTGGTTTCATTTTTCCATTATTTCTAAATTTATCCATGTGTCAATTTTAGATAAACAATTAAACAATTAATTAATTAAATTTTTTTAGTTACATTTTATTATAATTTTTAATAAATTGTTTGTAATATAATATAATAATACAATAGCCTTTTGTTTAATTTTAACTTTTTTAAAGATTGTTTAAAAATCAATGTTTAAAAAAAAAAATTATTAAAACTAAAAACTAAAAACTAAAACTAAAACTAAAATTTGTTTTTAGAGAATGTATTTAATTATTACTATGGATGCAATATGAGTTATTTTGAAAAATTTAAAATATATACGTAATTCTTTTTTTTTTTGCGAGCCTTTTTTTTTTGCAATCAAATTTAATGTAATCTCAATGATATAGTAAAATTCCAAAGTAAAATTATATAATTTTTACTAAATCCGTTCTGTACTTATGGATATCTCAATTTATTGACATAATAACTATACACAAAACATCAATTCAATAATTAAATAAATATTATTATTATATATTAAATATACAAATATAGTAATCATTAATTAGTTAAATAAGAAAGCTTCACTTGCAACAACACGCATCCACGTTGATACTATTCGCTTAATAAATATTCTCATCTTTATTCTATGCATTAAATCCTTTTGAGAATGTAAAATTCTTATTATCAAAACAACTTATACATAACTTATTTTTATTATCAATCTTTCTTGTTTCATCGACTCTTTTCTTACATAATGAACATATCGGTGAATTTTCATATTGATTTTTTTCTGATTCATTAATTGGTTCATAAGTTTTAGTTTCATATTCTTTAGCAGCAGTATTTGATTTAATACTTGAATTTTTTATTGAAGTTGGCTTATCATAACCCTTTTCTTTGAAATATAAATCAAGATACTCTTTTGTTACATAATTAGGCTTTACTTGTTCATAATCAATAGAATTTTCAACTGTTGTAAATTGTTTATCATTATTTTTATTTAATGATTGAAAATATGCTTCCAATTTTTCTTTAGTTATATACTCAGGTTTGTCTTTTTCATGATTTACACTAGTTGAATCATTAATTGTATCTTTGTTTTTTAATTTATCATTATTATGTTGTTGTTTATATGTATCAAATTCATCTCTAGTTAGATATTGATTATCATTATTATGGTATTTTTCATTACTTTGGTTTTTAATTTCATTATTTTTTTGGTTCTTAATATCATTTTTTTTTTCATTAAGTGATGTTAAATAAGATACAATTAAATCAAGAGCTTTACTTTCTTTACTTTCTTGATTATCTTTTGATTTAGGTGAAGGGGATTGTGATTTTTCTTTAGGTGAAAATGATTCTCTACTGATATTATCATTACTTAAATCTCTTAAACTATTACCTTGCAGCAGCAGTACTGGTTGTTGTTGTTGTTGTTGTTGTTGAAATTTCAATTGATCAAATTCTACTTCTTGAGGTGTTACTACTCTTGGTTCTTGATTTGATGATTTAACAAGAATTGGAATACCATCAGTTAATTTATCACTTAATAATTTAATAAAATTGTTTGCACTTTTTAATATATCATCATTATTTGAACTATCAGATGTTTGTATTAATTTATTTAACCCAATTAATAATTCTTCAACAACTTTACTAGATTGGTTATTAATATTGCCACCATTATTATTAGTATTACCAACATTACTATTATTATTATTATTATTATTATCAACATTATTATTATTATTATTATCAACATTATTATTATTATTATTATTACTATTACTATTATTATTATCAACATTATTATTATTATTCTTATTATTCTTAACTCCTATTGATTCTGGTATTGGAATTTTATTTTTATTCTTTTTATGATTCTGTAAACATAATTTATGTAAATCATAATATTTTTCCAATTTTTCAAGAATAATATCATTTCTAATTGATAAATCTTTTTTTTCAGATTGAGAAATTTTAAATTTTTCATTTAATTTAGAATAAGATATTGAAAGTTCATTATAATTTGTTGCCATTTTATTAATTTCAATATCTGAATCATATAATTTTTTATGTAATAATTTAATTTCATTTTTTAATTTAATTTTTTCTTCTTCATCTTCTTCAATTCTTATTTTTTTTTTAGGACTATTTCTTAAAGTTTCCATATGATATCTATAATCTTTACTTGGTGATGTTGAAAAATTTTTTAATGGTGATGAATTTGCTTTGGCGGTTGTTGGTCTTAATTTCAGTTGTTGATGTTGTTGAGTTGGAGGTTTTACTGATGTTGGTGAATTTTTTTTCAGTTTCAATGGTGAATCATCATAAATCATTTGTACATCTTCAGTATCATCATAAGTATATCTTTCAAATTTATTTCTTCTTTGAATCAGTTTATCATCCATTGAATATGGGGTTGATGAAAATTGTTGTTCACCAGACGATATAGGTGTCTTTGGATTTTCTAAATTGAAATTCTTAAAGATTGTATCTGTATGTTCCATTTAAAGGAGTTGGGGGAATATGTTGGAAATGATTTATAACAGATATTGATGTTATGTATAATTTTTTTTTTTTTTTAATTGTGTTTATAATTCAAAACAATATTGAAAACAAAAAAAAAAAAAAAAATAATTTTAAATAATCAAATCTTATATTTTCGAGACGCAACTGTTTACTAAACGCGACTACAGATAAATTATTTTTTGGATTCTCCGTTTGTCACAAATTTAACGTTTTCGACACTTCCACAGTTTTTGCGACTTTCTATTGTATTGATAGTGCAATTTTTTGAACCCACATGCGATGATGATTCTAAGCATTTTTTTTTTTATTGAACTATAAAATTAACCCAAAATTTCTTTATTTTAAAATTTAGAACAAATTAACAATTCAATTCCCAAAAATGTCTGATAGAGCTAGAGAAATTAGTGAATTAGCTAAAGAATTAAAATCAAATTTAAAACAATATCCAAATTTTCCTCAAGAAGGTATATTATTTGAAGATTTTTTACCATTATTTGCCAAACCAGATTTATTTAATAAATTAGTTAAAGCTTTTAAATTACATTTAGGTGATGCCAAAATTGATTATGTTATTGGTTTAGAAAGTAGAGGATTTTTATTTGGTCCAACATTAGCTTTAGCTTTAAATGCAGGTTTTATACCAGTTAGAAAACCAGGTAAATTACCAGGTCAAACTTATCAAGTTGAATTTCAAAAAGAATATGGTTCAGATAAATTTGAAATTCAAAAAGATAGTATTCCAAAAGGTTCAAAAGTTATTATTGTTGATGATATTTTAGCTACTGGTGGTTCAGCTTTTGCTGCTGGTGAATTAGCTAAAAAATTAGAAGCTGAAATTTTACAATATTTATTCGTTATGGAATTAGATTTCTTAAAAGGTAGAGATAGATTATCAGCTCCAGTTTTCACTTTATTTGGAGGTCAAGAAGAACAATATAAAGATTAAAAAAAAAAAAAAAACAAAAGTTCTAAAATTATTTATATGTATATATTGATTTTTAATATAAACGTAGATTTTTTTGTACAACATGTTTATTTTATCCACTTTTAAATATTAAGAAAGCTAAATCTCCAATGTAAAAATATATAAAAAATCCTTGTTCATGAGTAACATAACTACCAAAACTTTTACCAACAATTACATGCCATGTTGGACCATATATTGAATCTAATTCTTTTTTTAAAAATGCAGCAATTTCTTTTTCAATTTTATAATTTATTAATGCTTGAGATGATAATTCAAATATTTTAGTTTGTATTTCTTCTGATAAATCAGATGCTTTTAATATTGCTATAATAAATTGACTTATATTTCTTTTCTCTTAAGAATGAAGAAAAAGAGAAATTAGTCAGATTTGTTAGTATATTAATTTCATTCAATGGATTATGAATCTATCTAATACATACGAGCGTTTTCAATTTCTGACATGATTTATATATTCTTTTGAATGATTAATGAAGGTTTGGTTTGAAGAATAAATGGCAGATCAAGTTATGTTTACTTTTTAGATTGAATTTTTTTTTTTTTTGTTTTTCGATATTGTCTCGTTTATTTGGAATTTTTTATGTTGTGGAGATTTTCAGAATATTTTTATACATTTTTAACACAAGTTTTATACTATTCCTATAATTTTTCATATCTAAAATTATTAGCTAAAACATCACCTTTAAATTTATCAATTCCTAATTTACTTGTATGACCCCATGGTTTTAATTTATTTTCATTTTCAATTGCATCAGCAAAACAATTTAACCAACCATCCCTTGAATATTCTTTATTTACAGCATCTAAAGTATCTTCATGAATTAATTCAGTATTTAATCCAACATTATCTAATATAGTACTAATTTGTAATATTAAACCTAATGTAGTAATATATCCAGATTCTCCAATATCTTGATGTCTAATAATTGCTTCTGCTACAGCATCAGCAAAATCATTATTTTTACTTCTTGATAAAATTAAATCACGACTTAATATACCACCCCAAAATTCAAATGATAATTTAGTATTGTTCATATTTTCTTCAGTTGTTCCAATATCATGTAATAAACTAGTTACAAATATAATTTCAGAATCTAAATTCCAATTTGGAAATTGATCTTTTAAAATTGCAATACTATAAAAATAAACTCTTAATGAATGATTTAAAGTTTTAATACCTAATTTTTCTTTGGCATAATCATATACAAATTTTGATAATGGAGTATCAAGTGGTAATTTTGTATTTGTTTGAGGTGTTGGTTTGTTAGGATTTGGAATTGCTTGTTTAACATCCCTTGAAATTTTATCAAAACCGTATTGAGACATAATTATTAATTAACTATATAGAAGTGTATAGAAAAGAAAAATTTAGAAAAAAAGTTAAAACAATTATGTTATATATATATACTTTTATTTAGTAATCACTATTGTAGGAATTTCCCCGACCAAATAAAAAAAAAAAAATAAAATGGGTGCAACTTTCCGCTAGTGAATTTCGGTTTTAAATATCACCGAAATCAAAATCATTTCTCACACCTAAAAAGTTTAGTTTATAAAAACATAATTTATTATATTTAAAATTTTCATTCTTGGTATATATACAAAATGATTTAAGAAACTTATGTTCCAGAATAAAATATTCTTGTTTTTGCAAACCCATAAATCTAGTAATTAATGAATCTTTTAATTGATAAATATTATCAGTAACCAAATAAATCAAACTTGGACAAACATTAGGAATATTGGCTAAATTTGTTATTGGATTAAAAAATGAACTTTCATTACTAGGAAAGAACCATTTATCTAAACTTCTAAATAAAAATATAGGATGAAAGTTTTCTAAACTTAAACAGGTAATAGTGTTACGACTCAGATAAATTAAAGCAGCTAAACAATTTGCAATTTCACTCATTGGAGATTTTGAAACTGCAGATGGAATATCATCAGTAATTGAACTCCATTCATATGATGGTGGATTAATTAACTTAGTTAAAAGTTTCCCAAAACCTGAGGTTTTTTTAAGGCTTAATGGATATTGTGTTGTAAATTTTAACAGTTTTAAGTGAAGGTTTGGAATCAAATTAATTTGTTCTCGTGCTTGTTTACTAACTGGATTAATTGAACCTAAAAGATGAATTTGCAAATGTTTCACAGTATTAGGTAATTTGAACATAAAAGATACCATATCCAATGTATTAAAAGTAAAAATTACTTTATTTAAATTAACGAAATTATTAAAAAAAAGCAGAAATTCATCATAGTAATGGTTTGTTATTCTTGAATTCATATTCCAATGTAAATATTTCACTTGTTTCATATTATTTAAAGAAATATATTTGAGTGATCTAATTGAGATTGAATGTGGTTGATTTCTTGTAGATATAGTTATAGGTGACATCGAATACAAAAGATAGATAAATGTATAATACAAATCAGTACACGTAAAAATTAATGGTAATACATATTTAAATCCATTATCTAATCTATATCTAATCATTAATATTTGATAAATTACATCATACGGCAACACTAATAATGAAGTTCCCATATTGTTTGGTGTTGATGTTATTTGATGAAAATGGTATTTGTGTTGCAAAACTTGAGCTTTTTGATTGTTGTAAAAAAAAAAATTTAGAGAGAATTTTTAACAAAATTCATCTAAAGAAACTAAATTAAATTCTTGAAATATACTATTTATTCTATTATTAATAATTAAAACTTATTTTAGATTTAGTAGATTCAAAGAAATATAGATTAATAAGCTAACGTTATTGATTAATTTAGTCATTTCTCAAAACAAATTTATAAGTATACGTCAATTGGTCAATATTATCTTACAATCTCAAAAGAAAAAGCAACTATCTTTGATTTTTAAACTAAATAGATTTAGATTTAGTTATAATAAACCTATATATTTCATTAATTATATATTAAAGAAAGCACTACCAGGTGTAGACAGAGTCGTGTGGTCCACATGAATTTTTGGTGATAGTTGATTATGTAGGTGATTTTTTTCATGAGTATTTGTCTCCGACTGTTCAATACTATTTTAACAAGACACCATACACTATAGATTCCCATTGAAAAAATGATAGAAGCTAATGCTTCAAATATAATAACTCATTATTACAAACTAGCTCATATTGGGATAATCAATTATACAATTTTTTCCCTAAATGTAAATAATGATCAGTCAACGTTGGAATTAGAGCTATTAATTAGACATGAAAATCCTAAAATTTTAATAACTTATTATAATAAATACATTTATTATTTTACTTTTGGTCACAATAATAGAGTAGATATAATTGATTTAACCAAAAATTATTCTGGTTTAGAAATTAAACATTCTGGTGCAATACTCCCTGAAAAGTTTCATGTATCAAATCTGTCAAAAAATAATGATGGTGGTGAAGATTATGCTGCTTATGCAAGTTCAAGTTTTTTAAAAGCAGTTAAAAAAATGATTATGTATAATTTATCATTAGAAGGTTCAATAAAATTATTTGGAAATTATTGTGTATTAAAAAATGACGATAACATAACATATTCAATTTTATGTATTGATCCAATATTATTCCCAAATGGTAATTTATTAATTTCATGCATTGAAAAACAAACTATTAAATTATTTAGTTCAGAATTAGCTTACCCACAAGAATCAGTTGTTGAACAAAATTTTGTAATATATATAGTACCAAGTGGTATAAGATGTCATTTATTCGATTCAACAAATTTAAAAAATAATTTTATTGATAAACCGCCACAAGCTGATAGTGAAAAGCTTATTAATTTATTAAAATTATGTACTGGTGTTAATAATAATCTTGAAGATACTAAATGGATAAAATTAATACCTAATTTAAAACATTTAAATAATCAAACATCACCAATTTCTAAATTTATACATTCAGTTGAAAATAAAAAATTTATACTATGGCCATGGAGTTTATGTTTATTACAATTTGGAAAATATGAACAAATTGATGAAGAATTTAATGATCCATCATTAAATTTTACAAATCCATTGAATTTAGTTTCTGATCTTGTTGATTTCCATATCTCAAATAATTCTAGATTACAACTACAACAACAACAACAACAACAACAGCAGCAAAAGCAACAAGAACAACAGCAAGGAAATGCACCATTTAGTATGTCTAGTGTTCAATCAACATCTGCAGGATCCGTGGGAAACATGAATGATATGCCAAAAGATATTGGTTCTGTTGATCTAACAATGAATACTCCTATGGGAACTGATATATTCAATATACCGAATTCTGATACATTCTTTTCCAAACCAGATAATGGAGATGATATGAATGAACATCCAAAATTTGAAGAAATAAATGAAGAATTGAAAAATGAAGATGAGGATATGGAAATTGATGATTTATTTGGAGGAGATGATAGTGAAGAAGAAGAAGAAAAAGAAGAAGAAAAGAAAGATCAAGTTCAAGAATCAGTTGAAGAAGATCTTGATGAAAAATTTGATGATTTATTCGATGGAGATGATAAAGAATCTGAAGAATTAGAAAAATCAGTTCAACAAGAAATAGAACCAATACCTTCACCACCACCATCTGAAAAAATAGAGACAACAACCAATGAAAAGGTTCATGAATTTAAACCTTCATATATTGATATACTTAAAAATCAAATGACTATTAAAAAATTCGAAAGTCCAGATTATAATGATCCTGGTGCTCCATTACCAGCTATGGCAACACCTTTTGTACAAACAACAGCACCACCACCTTCAGCAAATGTAATTTCTAATCCATCAACAGTCCCAGAAGCAACATCATATGATAATATGGCACGTTCACAATCTCAACCATCACTGCAGATGCCTCAACAAAAATCTGTATTTTCTCCAATATTATTTAATCCAATTATTAAAAGTGATATTGATACTAAATATGGAAAAGGTGGTAAATTTTATGTTGATAAGGATTCAAAGGATATTAATATAGAACAAAAGAAATTGATAAGAGCAACTAGTGTTAGTGGACAAGAAATAACATTTTCAAATGATGATAAACTCAAATTAAAAAAACAAATGGAAGCAATTGTTTCATCAAGTGAAGATGAAGATTATGAAATAGAAGATGAAGACGAAGAAGAAGAAAGTGATGAAGATGAAGAACCTGATATGGGAGATTCAACTCCATTAAAATTAAATACTTATAATGAACAATCATTTGGAAATCATCAAAATCATCAACAACATAATGCATCAAATGCAGATTCTTTTGCTGCAAATGCCGATAGTAGTACAGATAAACCACAATCACAACAACAATCTGTATTCAATACATCAGTTTTAAATACTGGTGGATATGGATCACCATTCAGTAATCAAATGAATAAATTTAAACCAGATTCACCATTTTCAAGTAGTGAATTCCAAGCTTCAATGTCACCTATGTATTTTGATAATTCTCAACATCAACAATCACCTCAATTACAACCATTAAGTAAAGTACCAGATTCTAGAAGTCTACCAGAATCACCAGTTAAAAATAATGAATCACAAAATTATTTGCCATTAATACTAAGAAGTGTTAATATTTCATCAATACCCAATACTTATTTAATGAACAATTTAACAACGAATAAAGATTTAAATCCACCTACGTTTTCAATATCTGATGATTTTGTGGAAACAGATTTAGATATTACTAAAAATAATGAAATGATTATCAAGATTGATCATTTGAAAGAATTTTTAAATTATTTATCACCAACTATTGTATTTGATTTAGGATTATATAATAATATTGCCAATTTAGATTATTATTATATTGGAGAACAAGGAAAGAAAACAGATGTTATTGAATATAAAATGCCTTCAACTGATTTTTCAAAAAGATTATTAAAAGTATTCCCATATTCTTATCAAGTTAAATTGGTTGAATTTTTACATGATTATAAACAATTAAATATTGAAGATCCATTAGATGATCAATTAAATTTTCTAGATCAAATCACTACTGGAGATGATGAAACTTTTAATGATCCAAAGAAACATTTTAAAAATTTGAAAAAATTAGAATGGGATTCATTTAATATTGGAGATCATAATAAAGAAATTTTTGAAAAATATATTGATTCTGTTAATAAATTAAATTCAGGGATTAAAAATCATGAAGAAGATATTTTTAAACTATCAGTTGTTAAATCAAGAGTACTTAAAAATGGTAATATTCTAAATTTAACTACTATTGGTTTAGAATTTTGGAAATATTTAAATTTTAGTCCTGTTAGTAAACAAAAACATTTCCAAATCTTAGTCATTGGTGAATCAAGTAAAGGTTTACTGAATCATTATACTGAATTTCTTGATCAATTAATAAACAATTTTAGAGAATGTAATTTTGGTAACATTTCAAAACTTAATTTATCTACAGTTGAAACTAGACCAGATTTAGAACCAATAACGAATGGTATTTTACTAATAAATAAAGAATATGGTCAATCATATAATGATTTTTATGTTCAAACAAATAAAAGATTGAGTTCATTAGTTGAATTAATTAAATTAGATTTGATCAACAAGACAAATAATTTTGAATTTGATAGACCATTATTGTTATTATTTGTTAATTTTAACAAAAGTCTTAATTCAAACTTACAAGTTTGTAAAATTTTTAGAAATTTCAAATTAGCATTAATAAAACATCAATTATCATTGGTTTCATTTTTCCCCAAAGTGTTAGATTCAAGATTGATTTTGAAAAAATATAATCAAGAATTAAATTTAAAAGTTTTCAGTAATTATAGATTATCTAAAATTTCAATGAATTTATATAATGAATGTCCAAATGATACTACAAACCATAAAGATATACAAATCAAGAACATATACACAAATATTGTCAAAGAACCTCCAACTAAAATACAATTTAAATTTATGAATAATGGATACAAAGATAGTTGTTCTAATGACGATATATTTTTACATTTAGCTTATGAACGATCGATTGATAAAAATTGGTTTGCAGCTGCATGGTCTGATCCATTGGGTTTAGTGACTTATACTAAATCATGGTATTGTTCAAATTCTCCTAATAATTTCAATGGATCTTATCGTAATAATGCCAATGGTGGTACTGATGTATTGGATGTTGGTGGTATTACCGATAATATTTGGAATATATCCAATGAATTATTTAAAAGTTTAAATGATGAAATGAATAATAAAGCTCCAAGTAGTAATAATGGTGGTAAGAAATTTTTAGTATTAACGAGAATCAATAGTATAATTCCAGATGATGAATTAATTCATTGGAAGAGATTAAGTGTTAAATACAAAGATATATCATTGATTGTATTATCTGTAAATCAATTGCCAAAATTAATATTTTCAAATGAATTAAAAGAAAAAGTAATTGATGAAACCATTATTCAAGAAAAAGATAATTTTTTCAGTTTTAAAAATTTTAGTACAACTTCAAATAATTCATCACCAAATAGTTCTAGTGCTGGTCCTTCTGGAACTGCTGCTATGGTTACTTCACCAAATGGTCTAATATTTCATTCACCTCAACAATTTTTAAATGCACCAGCTAACTTTTTATCACCACAAGATTTGGTTACACCATCTGCTTCAGGTAGTACATCAATACCTATAACTGTTAATAATAATAATGGAATTGAAAAAGATCTGTTATTGGTAGATCCAGAACAACTGGAAATTTATGGTATTATACCAAAGGTTCCATTACCTTCATTTAATTTACCTGCTAGATTGAGTATGAAAATTGGATATTTGTTAAAAGAATGGAAACATGAAAGTACTGATGAGAAATCATATTTGGTTTTTGAGATTAATTTATTAAGTTGTTCAAATTATTGGAATCTTGATGTTTTAATGAAATTAATAATTTCGCAGTATAAAAAAATGATTATATTGAATGATATATTATGTATGAGATTAATAGATGGCAGGTTAAGACTGATTGATAAAGAAGGGGTAAATGAAGCGGATATTATAAATTATGAAATTAATGATGTAATTCCATGGCATATTAATGCAGTTGGTAAATTATTAAATTATTTAGTTCATATTTATGTTGATGAAGGTGATACTAGTAATAGATAGTTTATATAGGTTAGAGATTAATTAAAAGTACACTACCAAAATTTCTCTTATGTAATATATTTTTTTTATGTTTTCTCTCAACAAACAGAATATCTGGTTGAAAAAAAAAATAATCAAAAAAAAAAAAAATAAAAAAAAAGTCATACATCAATTTATCAAACAACTTCAATTACACACATTTAATTATATTCATCCCACAATGTCAAGTAGAGAAGGTATTGTAAAAGATGAAGACGTAGTAGAAGAATTTAAACAGGAGGATAATGATTTAAGTTTTGATGAAGAGTTCAATAGAGCTGCTAAAGAAGAAGAAGAAGAAGAAGTAGAACCAGAAGAAGAAGAACCAGAAATTGATAATGGAATGAGAAAACGTGCAAGAGATGAAGAAGAAGAAGAAGAAGAAAGAAATAATCAAGAAGAAGAAGAAGACGATGATGATGACGATGAAGATGATGATGATGAAATATCTAGTAAAAGAAGAAAAAGAAGAAAAGGAGCAAATCAATTTTTTGATATAGAAGCAGAAGTTGATGATGAAGAAGAAGAAGATGACGAAGAAGATGATGAAGAAGCAGAAATGTTAAGAGAAGAATTCATAAGTGATGATCATGCTCCAGAAGAAGTTGAACCACAACATCAAGATGATCGATTACATAGACAATACGATAGAACAAGACAACAAGCTGAAGATCAAGATGCAGAAAAATTAGCAGAAACTTTGAAACAAAGATATAGAAAAACTCATTCTGTTTATCGTGGAGAAACTGCTGCAAGTGGTACAGTATCCCAAAAATTATTGATGCCATCTATTAATGATCCTTCAATTTATGCTATAAGATGTACACCAGGTAGAGAAAAAGATTTAGTTCGTAGATTATATGAAAAAAAGAGAACTTTAGATAGACAAAAAAATTCATTGGATATTTTAACTGTTTTCCAAAGAGATTCATTCAGAGGTTATATTTATATCGAAGCCAAAAGACCTGATGCTATTGATAAAGCATTAGCAGGTATGGTTAATATTTTTGTAAGAGAAAAATTATTGGTTCCTGTAAAAGAATATCCAGATTTATTAAAACAAATTAAATCCTCAGATGTTGAAATTGTTCCTGGAATTTATGTTCGTATCTCAAGAGGTAAATATAAAGGCGATTTAGCTATAGTTGATAATTTATCAGAAAATGGTTTAGATGTTCGTTGTAAATTAGTTCCAAGATTGGATTATGGTAAAAATGATGAATATGATAAAGATGGTAAAAAAATAAGACTGAAACTTAGACCATTACCTAAATTATTTAGTGAACAAGAAGCAAGAATGTATGAATCAGAATATTTACAAGCTGGTAGGGGCCCAAGAAGTTTTATATATAGAGGAGAAGAATATAATGATGGGTTTTTATATAAAGATTTCAAATTACAATATATTCAAACTAAGGATGTTCAACCAAAATTAGAAGAATTGGATAGATTTCAAACTGGTAATGAAGAGGATGGTTTAGATTTAGCCGCAATTGCTGCATCATTGAAGAGTAAAAATTTGAATGATGGTAAAAATAAATCAACAGCATTCCAACTTGGTGATAAAGTAGAAATTCGTCGTGGTGAACAAGCTAAAACAATTGGTATAATTACTGAAGCATCTGTAAGTGAAATTACTATTAAAGTTACTGATTCAGGTGATCCAAAATTCGTTAATCAAAAATTGACAGTTCCAGCAAATGATTTAAGAAAAATTTTTAGTGAAGGTGATCATGTAAGAATTGTTGAAGGTAAACATTTTGATGAAACAGGGTTAGTTATTAAAATTGATGGAGATTCTGTTTTGTTAGTTAGTGATCAAACAAAAGAAGATGTTAGAGTATTTGCAAATTATTTAGTTAAAGCAACTGATGCATCATCAAATGTTGATTCATTGAATAGTAAATATGACATTAAGGATTTAGTTGAATTGAGTGCTTCTAATGTTGGGGTTATAGTTAAAGCTGAAAAAAATATTTTTGAAGTATTGACATCAGATGGACGTTTAATTAGTGTTAAACCTTCAGGTATTGCATCAAAATTAAAATTAAGTCGTCGTGAACAAGTTGCCACCGATAAAAATGGTTTTACTATACAAGTTGGTGATACTGTAAAAGAATCTTTGGGAGATAAAGCAAGAGAAGGTAATATATTGCATGTTTATAAAAATTCATTATTTATTAAATCCAATGATATAGTGGAAAATTTAGGTATATTTGTCACAAATAGAATGAATGTTATATCTACAAAAGATATAAGAAAAGGTGGTCCAGATTTAACTGCAATGAATCCAAATTTACAATTAGCAAATCCTTTGGCTGCAGCTGGTTTAAAAACTCGTGTTGGTGGAAGAGATAAATTATTGTATAGAGATGTTGCAGTAACAAGTGGAAGTTATAAGGGTTTAAAAGGTAAAGTAACTGAAGCCGATGATGTTTATGCAAGAATTGAATTACATACCAAAAGTAAAAAAATTAAAGTTCTTAAAAATAGTTTAAATGTTTTAGAACGTGGTCAAGCTATACCTTATTTGAGATTTATAGGAGCTGCTCCTGCTCAACCCGAAGATGGAGGATTTTCACAACCAAGTAATTTCAATTCAGTTGCTGATTCTGGTAATAGATCTGTATGGAATGGTGGGGCTACTCCAGCTGCTGGTGCAGGTGGACAAAGTACCTGGAATAGAGGTGGTGCATCTGTTTGGGGTGGTGGTAAAACTCCTGCTGCTGGTAATGCATCTGCTTGGGGCGGTGGTGGTGGCGCTTCAACATATGGTGGTGCTGGTGCTGGTGCTGCTGGTAATTATTCTGCATGGGGTGGTAATAGAGGAGGAAATTCAGCCTGGGGTGGAAATAATAACAGAGGAAATGAATCCACTTGGGGTGGTAATAGAGGAGGAAATTCAGCCTGGGGCGGAAATAATAATAATAATAATAATAACAACAAAGGAAATGGTTCCGCTTGGGGTGGTAATAAAAAAGGCAATGGATCTACTTGGGGCGGTAATTCTGCTTGGGGTGGTGGTTCAGCATGGGGAGGAAGAAAGAATAATGGAGGTAATAGTAGTTGGGGTAATAACCAATAAGATTCCACATTTTGTATTATATTATTAATGAAGTTTTAAGAAAAAAAAAAAAAATAAAAGAACAAGTAAAGAATGTATCTAGTTTCCTATTATATTTTGTACAATAAATATATATATATAAGTACATAGTATTTGATTATAAAAACTTTTTCATTTGTTTTGACAACCAGGACAATTATGTAAAGTTTCATGAACGAAAACATCACAATTTATACAAAAATCATTATCACATTTCAAACAACGATATCTTGAACTTGTCATACTTTCTAATGTTTTTTTATGAGTACCGGCTTTAACACCTTTTGGAAATTTTAATTGGCATCCATAACAAAATTCACTATCATAAATTGGTGAGACAGGAACTTCTTTATAAGGTGCTAAAGGAATTAAATGATGATAAGAACGTGCTAAATGAGTGGATAATATTAACATTAATCCACATACTGGACAAATTGTTGGTAAATTTGTTACTTTACTTTTACATTGAGGACACTGATAACCAACTAATGATGTTTGTTGAATTTGTGTATTAGTATTTATTTCAACCACTTCTTTTGAATCTTCTGATCCTTGTGTAGGATATGAGGCATTTAATTGAGGAAATTCAACTGTATAATCTGTATTACCTATTGTAGATGTCAAAGTTGGTTGAACTTTTGTTGGAAATCCCATTCTAATTACTGGAACTCCTTGACTAATTGCATCTTCTGCTTGTTTTTCTTTATCTGTTAATGGTAAAGGAGTTACAAAATCCATCAATAACTCTTTAAAATGTGTTTCATTTAAAATGACACCATAATGTTTTGAAATTGAATATTTGGCTTCATAATTTGTTCTATTTACAATTTCTTGACATATAGCTACTTGAGCCGACAAACCAATTATACTTATTTTAATTTCATCTTTAATTAAATCATTTATAGTCTTGTGTATATCACCAGGATCACTGGTAAATAAAGAACCAAATATTATTAAAACTTCTTTTGAATTTTTAGTATTATTTGATGTAGTACCAAAATTAAATTTCAATAATGATCTTGACATTTCCAATGCATTCTGTAGTGATGCATCACCCTTTGGTTCAAATCTATTATGTTGTCTTGCTTTTAATTGTCTTAATTTATCAATATGATACTGTGGCAGTCCACTTACCTCACTAACCAAATTAGCAACACCATTTCTCATTAGTATTATTCCTAATTGAGATATAGGATTCTGATCGAAAAATTCCACTATGAAATCAATTAAATAATTCAAAGTTAATGATAATCTTGTAGGTCTTAAATCTTTTTCTGACATTGAACTTGATCCATCAATTACAATAACTAAAGTTCTTATAATACCTCTTTGGAATGGTGTACTTGGATTTTTCATAATTTTTTTCTTTCTATTTTCAATTATTTGTTGAACCATAGATTCAAATGATCCACTTGTTTGATCATCATTTTTTACGATATCCCATGATCTTTGATATTCATCTTCCCATGCATAACCATTGGCACCTTTCAAATCACTAATTTTATCATTATCTGGACCTTTTCTTGATCTCGTCCTAGTTGAAACACCTTCTCTTGTTCTTGGTGATTCTGGTACTGCTGATGATAATTTAGATGATGGTGATTTTGTGCCTACAGTGGCTGATAAGTATTCTTCATCGGAATCATCCATAGTTTGTGGAAATTGTGAGATGGATTAATCAACAAAATAAAAAAAAAAAAAAAATACTGTGAAAAAAAATGAGAGTGTTGATAATGATCAGATATTTACTTATATTTTTTTGGTGCAGAATATATCTCTATATACTAAGTTTTCTTTTAAGACTATTATATTTTGAAACAGATTTATCGTAATTGATAGTTCCATTATTATTAATATTGAAAAACAAATTACTAAATTCAATCAATTGATCGTTAGTTATTTCTCCAAGTTCTTCTTCAAGATATGGAATTTTTTTCAATTCATTTATATCTAAAAATTCACTAATATTATATCCTTTATTTAATATAGGTGTTAAATCCAATAATTCATCACTCATTACATTTAATCTTTCTTCACCATAATTTTCTATAAAATCCTCTTTAGTCATACTGAATTGGTTCGGTGGAAATTCTTTACTCTCTATATTTTTATTCTTTTTTAATTTCGGGTTTGGTGCTGATTCATTTTCTTGAACATAAAAATTTCTTAATAATTGAATTGCTTCAGTTCTACATATTCCTCCAAGACTTTGATAAGTATTATTAGGCAAATTTATATCGTTGTGTACTGATAGTATTGTACCTGTTCCTCCAAAACGATCATTTCCACATCCATATATAACTTTATTAATTCCTAGTTGTCTTAAGTATGATGCACACATTATACATGGTTCAACACTTACATACAATACTAAGTCATTGTAATTTATATTTTCATCCTTAAATCTCTGTAATGCTATAAATTCTGCATGTCTGGTTCCATTTAATGAGCAATTTGTATAATTATAACCTATACTTATATATTCATTAGTTTTAACATTTTTAATTAAGCAAGCAACAGGAGTTTCATTGTTTAATAATGCTTTATATCCTATGAATATACTTATAGCCATATTCTTGAAATGATCACTAAGGTCTTTATTTGTAGTCATAGTGATAGTTTGGTTGTTAAATTTGCAAAAAAAAAAAAAAAAAATATTCTGTTCTTACTTTTTCTATAACCATGTCTGATTTACATAAAGCATTTCTAAGGAGAATTAAACAACAAGAAACCAATTTAGGGTTGGCAGGGATTTCAGAAAATAAGGATGATGGAGAAATAAATTCAAATATTTCAGTTGCAACAAGGTTAGAAACTGAATCAACATACCCCAAGATCAAATCAACTTCTCAAGATGATATCATAATATCTAATTACATAAATTTTAAGAAAAAGAATTTTAATCAAAAATTTTATGAATTTGAAAGTAATACATTCAATACTTATTATAGACCACCAAAAGGTTCTGGTACTATATTATTTTGTCATCATGGAGCTGGATCATCCTCAATGACTTTTGCGGAATTAAATAAATATATGACAGACGAATCACTTGGATTTTTTTTATTTGACATGAGGGGTCATGGGGAATCAGGTGCAAGTGATAATTATTCATTGGAGATACTTGTTAAAGATGTACATTTTTTACTAAATATGTTCATAAAAGAATATCAACCAGAATCTATATTTATGATGGGACATTCATTAGGTGGGGCAGTATTTGCAAAATATACAACCGTACATTCAAACGATCTAATAAAAGGTTTAATATTGTTGGATATAGTTGAAGAGACAGCTGTACAAGCATTGAATGCCATGCCCGGATTTATCGAAAGAAGACCGCCGAGATTTCCATCAATATCAAGAGCAATTAGTTGGCATATGAACTTTTTATTATTTAACCAAGAATCGGCTAGCTTAAGTGTACCGGATTTATTTAATAAAGATTTGACTTGGAAAACCGATTTAAAGAAAACAGAAAATTATTGGCAAACTTGGTTTGAAGGATTATCCGATAATTTTTTATCATTTAAAGGTTCAAAACTATTAATTTTATCAGCTCATGAAACATTAGATAAGAAATTAATGATTCATCAAATGCAAGGGAAGTATCAATTAGTAGTATTTAGAAATAACGAAAAGACGGGTCATTTTGTTCATGAAGATTTACCAAATCAAGTTGCTTTATGTATTAACGATTTTATAAAGAAAGCTATGTATCCTGAAAAATTTATGAAAGAAGATTTGGGAATAATACCAAAATGGGGTGGCAAGATAAATAAATAAACTAATATATAAATATATATTTACATCTATTCAACACTGATATTATTTTCATCGATTTCTTTTTGTCTTTGATTTATAAGTTTTACAGTTTCATCAATCTTTTTACTTGCATGTGGAAATCTAGGATTAATTAAAAATGGTCTTAAATCAAATCTATTATCATCTGGTGAATATTGTTCTGCATGGTAAGCAGGAGTCATAGTAGTCATTTTATGTCTATTAATTGCATAGAAAAACCAAAATCTCTTAACTTTTTCGGCGATTTTTTCAGCAGTTAAATTGTATGGAGGTTGTGACCATTCATGATATAATTTTATAAACATAGCATATGGACCACATTTATCAACTTTTCTTAAAGTACCAAATCTTGAAAGTTCATCATAAGTCATACCCATATCTATTTCATCACTTTGAACATAATCTTTAGTGATTGGTTCTAATTCTGCAGTTGGTGTTGCAGTAATAAAATCATTTAAAATTGGTAAATTGAATTTAATTTCTGCCCAAGCAATAAATCTTTTTAAATCTGTTTTTGAAATACCACCAATTGGATTAATATCTGCAGATGAACAATCATATTTTGTCAAATAACCTCTTAAACATTCATCAACATTAGCACTACCTAAAACTAATAATCCTGGAACTTGTTTACCCCTAGTCCATGGTAATAATTGGGCAAAAAGATAACTCAAAACCATTCTTAATCTTGCTTGAATATTTTGCAATGCCAAATTTTCAGTTTGAGAACCACCAAAAATTTTAAATACAGGTTTCTTACCTGTTGCTACTTCAAATAAGGAAATAACAGATGCTACTAAACTATCCATATTTAAATCAACATGATATGATCCTATCTTTTCTGCTAATTCTTTTGCTCTAGATCTAGTTTCAACTGAAGAATTTTTAGTACCCATATATGATGAATAAAATATTTTATTTGCAACTTCTTGAGGAGTATTTGGTGTAAAACTATCATCTTTTGTAAGTGTTCGTATATCTTCTAAAACTTGCTTATTATTTGGAATAGATTCAACAACTAATCTACACATCAGATGGACAATAACTGCAGTGGCACAAGAATCAATACCACCACTTAATGGTAAAAAGTATCCACCACATTTAGATCTTCTTAAATAATCCCATAACCAACATGCTGGTCCTAATGCTATTTCTTCTTCAGGTTTATGATATTTAATTGGAATTGGTTTAGTTGGTTGAATAGATGAATCAAATATATGTTCACTTGGTGACAATTCAATATCAGTGTAAATGACTTTGTATGAAGTTGCTTCATTAATTGCTTGTATACTAGCAGATTTTTGATTTCTATATGATCTAACATCATCTAAATCAACAGTGGCACTAATAACTTCAACATCTTTTAAAGAAAATTGAGCAGCTTGTGATAACATTTTACCGTTACATATAATTGATGCACAACCATCATAATATAATCTATCACCATCGCAACCTTTTTGATTAGCATATAAATATATACCACCACATTTTTTAGTTGCTTCGGTAATTAATTCTAATCTTGTATCTAATTTTCTTAATTCATGATGAGAACCACTTGAATTAGTAAAAATTTCAACACCATCCAATGCCATTGCAATATGTGGTGAATTTGGGGTAAATAATTCTTCACAAGTTTCACAACCTAATCTGGTTTCCAAAGTTTGAATAATACAATCACCAAATATAACTCTTGATTGACCAGTAATTCTATAAATATGTTTTGGTAATTGATATTCTTCCCAATGTTTTGGTTTATTCCATGGAGTAAAATATCTCATTTCTCTATAATTTCCATCATTTGCCAAATATAATTTTGGTCTAATTAATAAAATTTTACCATTGTATGAAATTATTCTACAGTTAAATTTTATTGATTTGTGAATAATTGGTATACCTATATCTAATAATATACCATGAGTTTCAGGATTTGATAAAATTTCACCATAAATTTCCCAACTATGTTCAAATAAATCATTTTCTGCAAAATGATCTAAACACCCATACCCACAAATTTCTAATTCAGGTCCAACTCTTAATTTTGCACCTTGTCTTTTACTTTCTTTGATACTTTCGATAATTCTATCTCTATTACCTTCAAAATCCAATGCCCATTGATTAAGATTACATGTGGCAATTGTAACGTAACGTCCCATTTTTTTAATTTTAACTGGTAGTTTACTTAAGAATTGATCTTTTTTTTTTTCAGGTGGAGTTTTGAAAGATGTTCAGAAGAGATAAAGAATGAAAAAGAAAAAATAAGATTTTAATGTCAGATAAGTTCAATGTCGCAATAAATGTTTTTGTCACTGATATTAATCACTAGCAAGGAATCACTTATTGAATCTAAAACTATACTAAAGAAAATAATCAGCTAAGATCTAAAATCAGACGTGTTTTAAAAAGAATTTTCAGAATATTTTTCTTGTGATTAATTTGCAACGATATCGGCCTAAATCTTTCATCGTATCATCCCATAAGTTGTGGGTTGTACTCCTTCGGAATCACCGTGGGAGAGATTCGGTTAGATACAGTACTTCCCCACGTTATATACAGTTTCTATTTTATTTCCTTATCTAAACCTAAATATTCCATACAACTATAAATAAACTAAAATTTCCAGCAAACTTAACTCATTTTAATTCTATAACAAATCATACAACAAATATAATGCACAAAGATTCCTTACAAGTAACTCCTTTAGATTCAAAAACTTTTGGTTGTACAATTGTATTACCAAAATATTGTGATAATGATCCAGCTAATTTAAACGATGAAGATTTTACTCAATTGAATGAAGCGGTTCACAAATATTTAGTTGTCATAATTCCAGATCAAGCTGAATTAGCTCCAAAATCACAATATTTATTGACAAAAAGATTTGATCCAAGTATTCCAGAAGCAAAAGATTCAAGTGGTGGTTATGGTCATGGTAAAGAATTTAGACATACACAATCAGTTTTAAGAAAAGATGGTTGTTCTGTCAAATCACAACCACAAGTTCAAATTTTAGGTCAAGGTGTTTTTGCAGCTGATGAACCAGGTAATGAAAATGGAGAAGAAATAAGTTTAACTCATCCTTCACATACATCATTCCACCATAAACCTTTAACTGAAGATCAAATTAAAAATGGTAAACAAACCAGATTTTATAGATGGCACATTGATAGTGCATTATATGGTTTATCTCCACCAATGGTAACTACTTTGTTGGGTATAAAAGTTCCTCCAGCTACACAATATCAAACTATTGTTTATGAAGATGATGATTCAAAATTAAAATTAACTCAAGGTGCTACTTGTTTTGTTAGTGGAGCTCAAGCATTTAAAAATTTAAGTGAAGAAGATAAAGAATTTGCATTAAATACAACTGTTGAATATGCACCACATCCATATATTTTTATTTCTCCAGCTAGAGCTACTTCAGATGGTTTAACTATGGTTAGTGAAGGTAAAGAAATGGATTTCCAAGATTTACCAGAATGGGAAGAATCAAAAGTTAAAAAATTACCAATGGTTTGGACTAATCCTGTTACTAAAGAACATCATTTACAAGTTCATGGATGTTGTTTATACAAATTACACACTAAATCTGATGGTAATGTTGAAACTCTTGGATTGACAGAATCAAGGGATAAAGTTCATAAATTAATGAGACCATCAATTGCACCAGATCAAGTATTAGCACATTCATGGAAACAAGGTGATTTAGTATTATTTTTCAATCGTGGAGTCTGGCACTCAGTTACTGGTGAATTTAAAGGTGTAGGATCAAATGGTGATGATGAAAGAAGATTGATGCATCAATGTAATATTGCTAGTGGAGCTGATCCAAAAACTATTTATTAGTGTATAATTCTTATGTTCTTCTTGTGTGTATAGTTTTAATATTTCAATTCTAATGTTAATTGTATTAAGAAATAAAAATAAAAAAGTATAAACAAATATGGTTATATCCGTTGTGTTAGTAGTTTGATAAAGAAGAAGGTTACTATTGTAATTTAAAATTTAATTTTACGGTTAAGTTGGGTATTTTTTTTTTTTCCATCTCCTGTATGTAATATAATATTATACGTTGTATTATTGTAACTCAGGACTTTTTTAAATTAGGATTAGTTTTTTTTTACCTTGTTTCTTCCTTGTTCTATTTACAACCACGAAAGATATTATCTATAATCATTCATAATGCAATACGTAGCTAAAGCTGGTGATTATGTATATAATCAATGGACTTCATTGAATCCAGCTACTTTATCGGGGGCAATTGATGTTATTGTTGTCGAACATCAAGATGGTACATTTCACACATCCCCTTGGCATATTAGATTTGGTTTATTTCAAATTATCAAACCAAGTCAGAAAAAAATTGATTTATATGTTAATGATATTAAAACCAATTTACCTATGAAATTAGGTGATGGTGGTGAAGCTCATTTTGTTTTTGAAGTTGATAAAAATCATGGTTTATCACATAGTGTTTTAACTTCCCCAGTTATTTCCCCAGTTTCTTCTCCTGGGTTATCACCAAGTTCATCCATATCTCAAGGTCAAGGAGATGTTGATGAATTGGATTTAAATGAATCAAATCAAGATATTGAAGAGAAAATAAAATTGAGTGATGTTCCTAGTCCAAGATCTGCAACTCCTTCACAACAAACAAAAATAGCTTTTGAAAATGCTAGAAAGATTACAAAAAAATTAAATATCCCAACCAAGATTGATGTTAATGGTGATATGCTTATCGATTTAGATGGGTATAAAGCAAATAGTCAAAAAAATATTGAAAATTCTGATGAATTATTTAAAAAAATATTTTTAGAAGAAATTGAAGGAGATCATAAATATGAAGAGAATGGTGTCAAGGCTTGGAATCAAATTATAAAGAAAGATGAAAATGGTAATTTAAGAATTTCAAACTTGACTGATTTAGAATCAGTTGATATAGAAGATGATTCAAGTGCTCATGTACCTCAAACTAATACAAGTGAATCAACAGAATCAACAACTACTACAACAGCACTGTCAAGTGATGATAAGGTATATTTTAAAACTTTAAGATTAACTTCTGAACAATTATCAAAAATGAAGTTACATTATGGAAGAAATTCGTTAAAATTTAAATCAGCAGAAAGTAATTCACAAGTAACTGCAAATTTATATCTTTGGAAATCTACAACACCAATTGTTATATCAGATATTGATGGTACCATAACTAAATCAGATGCTTTAGGGCATGTATTGACTCTTATTGGTCGTGATTGGACTCATCCTGGGGTTGCTAGATTATTTGACGAAATTAATCAAAATGGGTATAATATAGTTTATTTAACTGCAAGATCAGTTGGTCAAGCCGAAGCTACTAGACAATATTTAGAAGGTATAAATCAAGATAATGTCAAATTACCTAAAGGTCCTGTTATATTAAGTCCTGATCGTACTTTAGCTGCTTTGAGACGTGAAGTTGTATTGAAAAAACCAGAAGTTTTTAAAATGGCATGTCTTTCTGATATAAAAAATTTATTTTTTGCTGATGATAAAGAAAGTAAAGAAGATGAAGACGATGAATTAACTCCATTTTATGCTGGGTTTGGTAATAGAATAACTGATGCTATTAGTTATAGATCTGTTTATATACCAAGTCATCGTATTTTTACAATTAATCCTGATGGAGAAGTTCATATGGAATTATTAGAACTTGCAGGTTATAAATCTTCATATTTACATATTGGTGAATTGGTTGATCATTTCTTCCCACCTATAAAAGAAGTTAGTTCTATTTGTGCTTACTGGAATAATGCCCAATGGAATCAATATATGCAAAATCATGAAAATAGTTCTACCCCACTAGCAAAACTGCCAATTTTATCACCAGGTTCTCCAAGATCTCCAGGTTCACCAAGAAGTTTTATGGAAGAATATAGAACTGATGAAAAATTCAATGATGTCAATTATTGGAAAGAACCAATAAATTTTAGTGATATTAGTGATAGTGATTTAGAATTTAGTGATAATGTTAAAAATAAAGAAAAAGAAAAGTTTGCTAAAAAGGAAAAATTGGTGAAAAATAATACTAAACCTAGTGAACATAGTGATAATCCAGGTTTATTAAATAAAAAAGCAGAAACAATTGAATCCCCAACTTTAGAAAGACCAATATCAGGTTCCTCATTTGCTTCACCATTGAAAAATTTTATGATGCTTGGTAAAAATGATAAAACAGAAAATGACGAAGATGAAGAGGAATATACTGATGATGATGAAGAAGATGATTATACCGATGATGACTATGATGAAGATGATTACGATGAAGATGAAGATGAGGATTATGAGGATGCAGAAGAAGAAGTGGATGAAGAAGATGACGATTATGATGAAGATGGGGCAGAAGAAGAAGAAGAAGAAGATAAACCAGATGATGATCAGGAAGAAGATAATTTAATTAAAGTACCCGTTGCAATTAAAAATGAAATTTTAGCAGCTGGTTCTACTGAATTTGTAAAAGCTAGTGAATTTGAAAAACTTAATATATAGAAATATTTTGCATATATCTATCTTTCATTTAGAAAAGCAATTCAAGAAAAGAAAAAAATTTTCATATTTAGGACATGTAGGAATGTATAGCAAATGATGTCCATTGAACTATACTGATCGGAAATATCAAAAAATTTCGTTATAAATTGTAGAAGTAGGATTTATGTTATAATAGTCTACACTGATATATTGGTTAAAGTTGAAAAATCCAAGCAATCTTATAATATAAAGGACTTGGTTAAACTTACAAAAACGGACTTATTTCTGAGAAACATCGTTATGAAACTTTGGTCCATGTCTTGTTGAGTACATTCGATTCATGTAAGACATAAACTAACGTCATATGATTGCTTAGTTATAGTTTACATTGCTGATACATCGGGAACATTTCTTAAAATGGTAAGAAAACATTTACTAAATAATGAATTTTGAATGAAATTTCATTCAAGTGGTGGCATTTAAGGCAATCACTATATAATTTCAAAAAAGCTTTTAATAGTTGAATTAAAAAAGCTTATAATTAGTTGATGGTAATTATAAACGATGTAAGACACAGAGCGACATGCCATACAAGGTCTCAAAAATAATTGTTTATACAAACCAACGCTTAAACTTTCAAATATATTGTTAAAAATTCTTTTTTTGCCTTGGTTCTTTGAACAATTGGTTGAATCACCTTTTTTATATAATTATTGATTATTTTTGCATGTTTTTTGAAAAGTTTTCTGTAGGGGGCTCAAACGCAGTCCCTAAAAAATATTTTTCTATCAATATATCAAAATGATTTCAATGAAAACAATTATGATGATATATATATTACAACAATATATATATATATATATGTCTAAAATTATTATTGTCTTTATATATATATAAATAGTGCAAAATTGGTTAATAATGTATCCCCTAATCATGAATACCAACAATTTTGAACCAATGGAAAGTTTTTCTTTTAGACAACTATTCTTATTTTCTTAGTTATATTTAAAATTTTCACAAAACTTTATTGTTATCCTTGGTTGATCTAAATCCTCGAGGGATTGATTCTGTGTAAAATAGTACAATAATTTAATTTAATTCAAATTTTAACAAATTGTACAGAGAAGTCATATTTCCACATTTCCGTACTTTTCACATATATAAACCTTAACTTTTTCCAATAAACTTTTTTAATTAATTAATTGTATTACTTAACAGGGCTGATTAACACTTTAAAAAAAAACTTAAACTTTAATACAAGGTTTCATTTAGCGATTATGTATATTGCTCTTTCACGGCCCGCCCTGGCTCTCTTATTCTGGCATGGGAAAAACTGGGCCAATTATTAGGCGGTTAAATTTTCCACATTTTTACACCCCCTAATTTTTGAATTCTTTAATTCTTTAATCTTAACTTCAATTAATGAAAATGTCGTAGAACCATGTAAGTAGTACTAAATATATAGAAAAGTATTAGTTCTTGTCTTTAGTTTTTCTTCTATATTATTCTACGGTCTTAAGAAAACGAAATAGAAAAATGAATGAACTAAAAGAAAAGAATAGAAAACAATAAATGTTTTGGCTATTTTTTTTAAATCCCAATTTCTTTTAGAATTGATTGAAAAATTACTTAATACTGGAATCTAGATTTGTCATTTAAGTTGAATTGAATATGAAGTTCAGTAACCTAATCGAACTGTTTATTTTTCTGTTTTTTTAGTACTAGCAATATATTTTAAACTTATTTATAAATTTTTGTATATACAGGTTGATGGGATTTAAGAAAGTGATTGTTGAATAAATTTATATTTATCATTTCTAATTATATTAAGAGATTGAACAAAATTACAGGTACAGTTGTAGAAGGTGCAGTTTTAGAATTCCAAAATAACAACAGTTATTATACCTGTTGTCTAAGTAACTATATTAGTGAACAGAGTAATATTGCAATATTAACAGATCTCTAGAGTATGCAATTTTATTTTATTTTCATATATAGTTTGTAGATCTCAATTATATTGTTTAGACCCCAATTTGTTCCTGCATAATATTGTTTCAAAAAAATTGTATTTTTATTTTTTTTTGTTTTAGATCCATAATCTTTATCGTCAGTATACATCACATCTCTACCAACAATTATACAAAAAAACTAATGATACATAGATAAACCGATTAAAATATGATTAAAAGTGTATTTTCAAGAAAACTAAGGCGACAGTTATTATATTTGATATTGGCAATTTTAGTTTTATTTACTATTTTTCAATCTTTAATACGTTTTGAAATATTAGATCCATTTTCAATTTTTCAGGGTCGAATCTATAAAAATCAAATTATATTCCCAAAGAATTTCCCAATAAAAGAAGATTTAAATACATTTTTAAATAATAATCCTGATTTATTTAATAAAGAATTATTAGATTATCCTAAATTTTTACAAGCACAAGATGTTGATCACATAAAAGCAAGTAAAAATTCAATATATAAAAAATATAATTTCACAATGTTTAATTCAAAAAATAATATAGATTTAGATCTTAAAAGATGTAATCAATTACAATCTGAATCACAAATAGAAATTGATGATGCCAAAGATATGAAAGTTCTGTTACATAATATATTAAAAGATGTATTACTACAGGTTGAATCAAAATCCAATCCTTATTTTAATGAATTAGCACCGTTTTTATTACCTGAACTAAAATTACAATTAAAATTGAAGGTAGTTGATAAATTTTGGTTTAAATTAGCAGGATCTTCAATTTGGTTAGAAGATTATGGTGTTCATTATATGATATCAAGAATTTTATATAGTCCAAAAGGTATAAGAAATCAACCTATAATATCTTTAACATATGCACAAATTTATGATGAAAATTGGAATGAATTAATTAATACAAAATTACTTGTACCTACTAATAATGATAAACATAAAATTCTTCAATTTCCATATTTTTTACCAATACCATTTTGGCATGATTATGATAATACATCAGGAAAATATTATGGACCAGAAGATCCAAGATTACTTTCAATTAAAAATAAAAGAGGTTATAATGAACCAGTAATTATATTTAATCAATATCATAGAAGATTAGTTTATTTTGATGATGATTATGATGATAGATTAGTTCAAATACCAAAATTTTATCGTTCAATGTTTATATGTTGGCCATGGCAATTTCAACAAGGTAAATTAAATGTTGAAGCAACTAATAATACTTTATTTGATAATAATATTTATAATAGAATAGTTGAATTAAATATTAAAAATTTTCCAGAAATTAAAAATCAAAAAAATTGGACTCCATTTATAAGTTATGAAGAAGATAAAGATTATGATTCTTATATTTATTTTATTTATCGATGGGCTAATTTAGATGTTATAAGATGTGATTTAAAAGGTTCATGTGATTTTACTGATCGATTAAATGATAGATTAGCACTTGAAAATCAGGTTGGTCCATTAAGAGGTGGAACTCAATTGGTTAATATAAATCATTTAATAAAAAATAATAAAGAACAATTAATTCCACCGAATAGAGAAATTTGGGTAGGTATAGCTCGTGCACATTTAGATAAATGTGGATGTGGAAGTGTTATGTATAGACCAAATTTAGTTATTATTGTGAAAGATAAAGTAGAAATTATGAAATCACCAACATCTGATGAAAATATTGTAAGAGATTTTTATAAAGTAAGTCATGTATCTTCATCATTAGATTTTAAAATTCCAGTAATTGGTTGGAAATTATGGGATCCAAAAGATTTATGTTATAAATCAAATATTTTAATTCCTAATGGTATATCACAATGGTCAATTAATTCATTAGAAAATATCGATGGACGTTGGAAATCAGAAGATTATATGACATTATCTTTATCAATTAGTGATTTTACAATTCATAGAATTAATATTAAAGGATTATTTCAAGCAATTTTAGATTTGCCAGATAATACATTATTTTTAAATAATAATGATAATAATGAAGATAAGAAAACATTAAAACAAAGATTACAAATACCTGTTGCTAGACATAATTATGATGATAAATATTCAATACCTGGTTTTAATAATGATAATATCGTATGTGCATTACAATCATCAGCAGAATATTGCTTTAGATATGGTATGAAACATCAATTTTTTAAATCTTTCAATGTTGAAGAAGAACTTGATGATCTGGATGAACTAATGAATGAATTAAAGTTGGATCCTGTTAAACAAAAATATTTAGCAGTAGTTGAATATTATTCATTAAGAGGATCTACTCAATAGAATTAGATTATATATAGAATAGAATAAATAAACAGTTTATAATAGTTAATGGAACAGAAATTGCAAAAAAATAAAAAAAAAAACTTCTTGTCCTCCGACACTGGGAATTGAACCCGGATCCTCAAGGGGAGAGCTTGATGTGCTAACCATTACACCATATCGGATTAAAATTACGTGTAAAAAGCGCGTCACTTTTTCACCCAGCTTCAATAGTACGAATGTTTTTCATTTTTTGGCAACATTTCCTACGTGTTTTCTTTATAATTATTGATCTTAATATGTTGACGAAATTCAATTAAATCAGATGTATGCTTTCAACTTTTAATTTTATAATATTCAAATACAATATTTTGAATAGCAAGTTTATGCAGTCACGTGATCCACTTCGGAATTCAAAATCTGCTGGTGGGGCAAGGTTTCCTCTAATAATAGGAATTAACGGAGTTAATATTAACTGCATTTATCTGTAACTGATGTTATAACTTCGGAGTTTTCAAAATATCCATCTAAATGCTTTAACTTCGAGGTTTTCAAAATAACCATCTCAATCAACGGAAATCTCTTTAAAGGAAATTTAAAATCCAATTTCTAAAATTAAATCGATGGAACTTTTTCCCCACCATTAGTTCAAATTTTAGTTAACAATTAGTAAATTTATAGTTTCTTATAACTTTTATGATCAGATCATAATTGTGCAGTAGTTGTGGGCATGAAGGGGATGTTTCAGTTGTTTCAAAATTTAATAAAAATCTAAAAGAGGATAAAAAAAAAAAGTTGTACGATTTTATAGTTTATAGAAACTAAAAATATGATCTTATTAATATTTTATCACATATTAATCTAGAAAGATGAAGATTGAAAATATAATAATTAGAATGTATGGAATTAAAAAATAGTAAGACAATAAAAATATTTTTTGGTAAGAAAGCATTACGAGAGAGCTTTTTCAATTTAGGTGAAAAAAATATAACTAACAGTTCCAACCAACTATTTTGACATTAGATGTTCACAAGGAAAACATGAAAAACTTGACAGTTCAAAAATAATTAAAAATTTTCCGTCTTTTTTTGTTCTTATTTATAATAAAGAATATTGTATGGTAACCGTTCCGTCATATGATTGTTGGGGTAAGCATGTGAATCTAATTTTCATAATCTCAATCAAAATCTTATTATTCTATTTCTTGTATGCAGGCTTTGAGGGGTGGTTTACCATACAAAAAAATAACACGTTCAAATTCTATGATAATTATACTTTTCATATCACTGTTGCAAATGAACTAATTTAAATATGAATTAACATCTTCTTCTTCTTCTTCTTTTCGGTGAAATTTTTTTTTTTTTCATACTTCTTATATTAAGTTCAATTTATTAATAATGTCAGTTGTTACATTAACAAAAGAATCTCATAAAGATCCAAATTCTTATAGAATTAATTATGAAGAATCAACAAATATTTTAGGACCAAATCCTCAACATTCATTAAATGATTCATTACCACCAATAATTAAAAAATCAAAAATTGCAATTATTGGTGCAGGATTTGCAGGTATGGCATCAGCTATTAAAACTATGAGAGAAGCAAATGAATATGATTTTCAAATTTATGAAAGACATGATAATTATGGTGGTACATGGTATGCAAATACTTATCCAGGTTGTGCATCAGATATTCCAGCTTTATGGTATTCATTTTCATTTGAATTAAATTCAAATTGGAGTAGAATTCAACCACCACAATATGAAATGGAAGAATATATGTTAAAAGTTGCTGATAAATATAATTTAAGAGAAAAAACAAGATTTTATACATCAATTGATAAATATGAATATGATGATGAAAAAGAAGAATGGAATATATATGGTCATGATATTAAAACTGGACAAAAAATTATTCATACAGCAAAAATTGTTTTAGCTTGTCAAGGTGGTTTAGTTTATCCAGCTCAATTACAAGCTGAAGGTATTGAAAATTTTAAAGGTAAATATATTCATTCAGCATTATGGGATCATTCAATTGATTTTAAAAATAAAAAAGTTATTGTTGTTGGTAATGGATGTTCTGCAAATCAAACAGTTCCAGCATTATTAAATGATCCAAAATATGGTGTTGAATCACTTACACAAATTGTTAGATCAAAACATTATATTTTCCCACCAATTCCATTAGCTCTTCAATGGTTATATAATTTCTTATCATTTAGTTATATTGGATTATATTTTGTACGTTTTTTAACTGTTGTATTAGCTGAATTAAGAGTTCCATTATTTAAAGGTACTGGATTTTTAGCAAGTTTAGTACGTTGGATAAATACTAAAATTTCAGTTCATTATATGAAATCAAAATCACCAAAAAAATTTCATGATAAAATTGTTCCAAGTTATAAAATTGGATGTAAAAGATTAATTTTTGATTATAATTATATACCATGTTTAAATGATCCAAGAATTGATATTAGAAATGAAGGTATTAAAAGAGTTGTATCAGATGGTATTATTTTAAATAATGATGAACATATTAAAGCTGATATTATAGTTGCTTGTACTGGTTATAATATTATGAAGAGTTTTAGTAGTTTTCAAATTAAAGCTAAAAATGGTACAAATATTGCTAAAGTTTGGGAAGAAGAAGGTCCAAGTGCTTATAGAACATTATTAATTAAAGATTGTCCAAATTTATATACAATTGGTGGACCAAATTCAGCAACTGGTCATTCATCAGTTGTTATGGCTATAGAAAATGGTATTGATTATTATTTAAAAACTGCTAAACCAATTTTAGAAGGTAAAAAATCTTCAGTTGTTGTTAAAACAAGTGCTTATGATAATTGGTTTAAAACTATTCAAGCTGAATTAAAAAAATCAGTTTTTGGTACTCCATTTGGAGGATGTGTATCATGGTATGCTAATTCTAAAGTTAATCCAACTGCTTATGCTTGGACTCAACTTCATTATTGGTGGATTACTCATCATCCAAATTATGATGATTTAGTTTATGATAATGAAGTAAAACCAGAAGATAAAAAACATTCTTAAATAGATTTTTAGAAAATTGTTTGTATCAATTAATATATTTATTAAAAAGAAAAATTTTTTGCTCTCACTCATTTTTGTTTTTTTTGCAACAATTCTATAAAAATATTAGCGAAAAATAATAAAAAAAAAAAAAAAAGTTTTTATCAAACAATCGATTTTTTTGCTATTTTACCATGCCAGTTGAATTAATTCTTTCTCCATTAATGAGACCAGTAGTTAGGGCCAAATCAATATTATTCAGTCCTCATCGAAGTTCATCACATTATGTACCTATAATTATAGATTTACCAAAAAAAGAAGAAATATCACAATATGTTGTATTAAAAAGATTTGGATCAGGTAATAAAATTTTTGATGTATTTGATACAGATCAAGGTAAAAATCCAATTGGACCAAAAGATCCAAATTCAAAATTATTTTGGTTTCATCGTTCAAGAGCTGTTAAAGGTGCTTATAAAATGTATTCTTCATCAATTTTAAATACTGGACCAAATGGAGAAGATGAACCAATTGCTGATATTAGAGGTGGTTTAAGAGGTAATGTATTATTAATTAGAGCTCCAGAAGCTCCAGCTGCTGAATTAGGTTGGCATATTTTAAATCATCGAGTAGATGCTATTGATAGTTATAGAATGTTTACAATGAATGATGGTTTTACATATCAATGGACTTATAGAGGTCAATGGTTAGAAAAAGTTTATAATTTAGGTGAAAAAGAATCTGAAATTAGAGAAAGAATTGGTAAAGTTGAATTTAATAGTAATTTTGGATTTACATTATTTATTGATGAAAGTAAAATGATTAGAGAAATTGCTTTAAGTACTGCTTTAATATCATTTATTGATCAATGGAATACTAATTTAGAAGTTGGAGGAATTTATTATGCTAAACAAGAAAGTAAAGTTCGTTGGAAACGAGACTAAATAAATGAATCTTTTTTTTTTTTATTTTTGTGTTACGTTTAGCGTTAATTCGTATTCTCTTTCTATATTGGGTAAGGCATGCGCTTAAAAACTAAAACGAGGCTACACATCAACGGAAAGCGAGTCCCAACTAAACACCAACATACTTTTTTTTTCACAATTTCCAATCTCTCATATAAATTGATACATTTCCAAAAAAAATTATGTATTCTTTTTAAATTAATTCTTCATCAAATAAAAATGTTAAGACTTATTAAATCATCAAGAGTTTTAACTCAAAAAAGATTTAGTTCTACAACTTATTTTCCAAATGAACCATCATCACCAATTTTATCAACAACTACAATTCCAGGTCCAAAATCAGTTGAATTAAATAAAAAATTAGGTGAAGTTTATGATAATCAAGCTACTTATTTTGTTGTTGATTATTTTAATTCATTAGGTAATTATATTAGTGATGCTGATGGTAATAAATTATTAGATGTTTATTGTCAAATTGCTTCTATACCATTAGGTTATAATAATCCAGAATTAATTAAAGCTGCTAAATCAGATGAAATGATTAGTTCAATAGTCAATCGTCCTGCATTAGCATGTTTCCCATCAACTAATTATCAAGAAATTTTAGAAAATGGTTTATTAGCAGCAGCACCACCAGGTATGAAAAAAATTTGGACTTCATTAAGTGGATCAGATGCTAATGAAACTGCTTATAAAGCAGCATTTATGTATCAACATAGTAAAATTAGAGGTTCAAATAATTTTACAGAAGAAGAATTAACATCAGTTATGAATAATGAAACACCAGGTTGTTCAGATATGGTTATATTATCATTTGATAAAGGTTTTCATGGTAGATTATTTGGTTCATTATCAACAACTAGATCAAAAGCAATTCATAAATTAGATATTCCAGCATTTGATTGGCCAAAAGCTCCATTTCCACAATTAAAATATCCATTAAATGAATTTGAATCTGAAAATAAAAAAGAAGAAGAAAGATGTTTACAAGAATTAGAATCAATAATTCAAAATTATCCAAAAAAAATTGCAGCATTAATAGTTGAACCTGTTCAATCAGAAGGTGGTGATAATCATGCATCATCATTTTTTTTCCAAGGTCTTAGAGATTTAACTTCAAAATATGAAGTATTATTTATTGTTGATGAAGTTCAAACAGGTGTTGGAGCAACAGGTAAATTTTGGGCTCATGAACATTGGAATTTAACTTCACCACCAGATATGGTTACATTTTCTAAAAAATTTCAAGCTGCAGGATTTTATTTTAGTAATCCAGATTTACAACCAAATCAACCTTATAGACAATTTAATACTTGGTGTGGTGATCCATCAAAAGCTATATTAGCAAAATCTATTTATCAAGAAATTAAAAAATCTAATTTAGTTGATAAAACAGCTAAAATTGGTGATTATTTATATAATAATTTACAAACTATTACAAATAAATTTAATGAAAAAGTTTTCAATTTAAGAGGTCAAAATTTTGGTACATTTATTGCATTTGATTGTATTACTACAGATATTAGAAATGAAATTTTATTTAAATGTAGACAACTTGGTATTAATATGGGTGGCTGTGGTGATGTTGGTATTAGATTAAGACCAACATTATTATTTGAAAAAAAACACGCTGATATATTCCTTAATATTTTAGAAGATGTTATAAAAGATGTAAAATAAGTAAAACAAGCGATGTTGCAGGATTTTTAGATTTAAATTTTTACTCGTGTGATTCTTAAAAAAAATATATATATTCATAGACTCCTATTTTTATATTTCTACCTTCTCTATGATTGGATGGAATGAGTTTTAGATTCTTATTTACTTACATAAGAGTAGTAATAATTGGTCAGAATCATCCTTAAACCTTTAAGTTTTGGTTTTATAGTATGGGTAATGTAATAAAGTTTTCTGTCACAAAGGCTGAACGGAAACGAGAAAAAAATAAAAAAAATGGACCCAATTTTAGATTTTTAGATTTATTTTTTTTTCTGTTATTGTTCAGAATTCCGTAATCGCCAATTTTAACATATCCATAAGTTCCATATATTTATTTAAGATGTTATTCATATACGTACTATACTACAATATATAGATGTCATAATAGTTTATACTATTGTATTATATGAGCATATTATTATAAATTCATATTGTTTTGTTTATATTTTGAATTTTTTAGTATATGTTTTAATATACCGGTTAAATAATAAAACGTTTTTCAAGATTTAAACCTCGACACATTTTTTTTTTTTATTTAGTTTCTTTTTTTGCACTTTTTCCCTTAAATTTGTATGTATATTTATAGTTATATTTATATTTATATTTAGCATATGAATCATGGCTGAAGTTTCATTAAATATTATATATATATAAGTTATAAGTTATTAATTCTGGTTAATTTAATCGATTAGAACAACTAAGGTTAATAATACCCGATTTTTAAAAAGAAGTTAATTTCTTTTAGTATAAATACAAGATAGGATCCCTGATCTTTTGTTAGTAATTTAGTAAGGGAGTCCTGCATATAAAGATATCTGTTGTTTTTTTCTTTCTTTCTCATTTAAGGTTTAAATTTCTAACAGATAAAATAAAATATAATATTTAGTATTAATTAAATACTATAAAACACCCGCCTGTAAATTAATTAATTTTTGTTGTTAAAAGGACCAAAAAACAAAGTCACACCTTCACTTTTTCAAATATCAACAATCAAACATATAAATTCAACCAAGCAACCTATCAAATTCATCTTACGGTATCGATTACGATTACGAAACGAGGAACTAGAAATCACCATAACAACAATCAATAAAATTTAAAATTTACCTCGTTTATCAAACCTTAGTCATCTATTTTTTTTTTTATTATTTATTATTTATTATTTATTATTATAGTCTTTTTTGTTATCATTTAGGAAAGATGTATTTATAAGATTTAATTATATTATTTTACCAAATTTAACTAAACACTGAATAAGAACCCTCAATAATATTGAATATGTTGGGAAGATTATTTAAACAAAATAATTCTATTCATAATCATCATCATCATCATTCTTCAATACCTTCAAATAATTCACAACCTCCTTCATTAACTAATTCTTATGAAGATTCATATTCTCGAGAATTTTTATATGGAACTCATAATTCAAATCAATTAAAACCTTATCAATTTAATAATAAATTATTTAGAATTATAATATCTCAAGATGGTGGAAATTTAAGAACAAAACAAGTATTATTTGATAGTGCCAATGAAACTCAATCTCCAACTTCTGGTCAACAACATCATCAACAACAACAACAACAACAACAACAACAACAAACTCCTCAAAATTACCTGCAACAATTACTACTACAGCAACAACAACAACAATCTCAACAACAATCTCAGCTATCTAAAAAACTACTACCAAAGACAATAGTATCTTCAAAAATTTATCATACTTCATCAGAATTACATGATTATATATTTGGTTGTGGATTACCATCAAGTGAACATCATTATAGTACTAAAATTCATTGTTTACCACCATTAACAAATTCTATTTATGGACCTTATAATGCTGTATTAATATCAAGATTATTTTCTATAAGTGATATAGATCCTTGTGATAATACTTTATTAACATTACAATCAAATAAAGATTGGAAAAATATACCAGCATTTAATATTAAAGAACCTTCATTAAAAAATGTTAATTTAAATGATAATAAAACTAATAATATAAATAGTAGATTTGCTATAGCAATAGTTATACCATTAGAATCAATATTAGCTTTAGATGATATTATACTAAATAATTGGAATGAAATATCATTTTTTTTAATAAGTTTACAAAAATTAGTTTATAAAAAATTATTAGTAATATTAAATCTGGGATTTATTTATGATAATGATAATAATTTAATTGGATGTCAATTTGTTCAAAATAAAAGAATTCATTTTCCTATAGGTACATTACAAGGAGATCATGATTTACAATCACAAATATTTAAATTAATTAAAGTTATTCATTATAATTATAATATTCCTAAATTAATTAATTCAAATTATTTAATGAAATCTTCTGTTTTAAAAGAATCTCATCAATATAATCCAATGTTAATAAATTGGGTTCTAGAGATTTTAAATTGGTTAGAATTTAAAGATGGTAAAACTATAAATTCATCATCATTAGAACATTCAAGTTTTTTAGCAAGTTTATTAGCATTAATGATTACTTATAAAAATCTGCTTTCTACTAAACCTTTTTATAATATTGATAATAAAACTAGAGAAATAACAAGAGTTGTTGTAATGACAGGTAATCCAGTTGTAGCAAAAAAATTAATATTTATAATAAATGGTATAATACCGAATAATGAAGGAGAAATTAAAATATCTGAAGAAGTTCAAGAATCATTAGTTACACCAATTGAAATTCAAAATACAAATACTGAAGAAAATAATGTTGGATCATCATTTTCATCATCAGATAATTCATTAACTAAATCTACACCATCAATTAAAGGATGGGAAATACCCAATAAATGTTCAACATCAGTTACAACAGATGTATCAAGAGTTCAAACATCAACAATGGGAATTCCAATTAAATCAACAAGAGCAAATTCTTCAATAATTATACCAACATCACAATCATCATTATCTAAATCATCATCATCAATGGCATATTTATCATCATCATTAAATTCATCATATTCATCATCTCAAAGTAATTATTCATTATCAAAATTAGGTAGTTCATTTATGGAAAAATGGAAAAATCAATTTAGTGGTAGTAATGGTCATACACCAAATACAACAACAACATCAATGAATAATTATTTTGAAGATATAGGACCTGCATTAAATAAAAGAAATTCAATACAATCATTAAGAACACCATCACCAGCATTAGAATATGATGAATTTAGTTGGCAATCACAAAGTTCTACTAAACCAATTAATATAAATAATGGAAATCATTTTTCTTCATCAATAACATCACCTATATCTATGACACCAAATAAATTATCAAGAACACAATCAATGTATGATTTATATAATATGAATGTTATGAATGAAGAAGAATATCCAGAACCATTACCAATATCTAATGGAAGTTTAACAGTTACACCAAATTCATCAACAACTCAACAACAAGTTAGTAATCAATTGAATGAAAATAAGAAAACATTGGAAATTAAGAGATCTAAAACTAGTGTATATACTCCATTAATTAATGATAATATGGTTAAAAATATTACTGAACATAATCAAAGTATAATTAAACAAAAATGTCAAGCAATAATGAATTGTAAACCAAAATATAAAGAAGTACAGGAAGAAGAAGGTGGTGGTGGTGGTGGTAATGTATTAGAAATTAAAAGTATATCTAATTTTGGAAATGAAACAATCTTTAAACATAAACCATTATTACCAATAGTTGCATATAGTGATGAATTTAGACCAGAATTTATAGTACAATCATGTCCAATAAATTTAAAATTAGAACAACAAGTACAAATTGCAATGAAGAATGATTTAGCATTTTATCAAAAGAATTATAATTATGAAGAAATAACAACAAGAACAATATTTATAAGTTTAAGAGCAAGAGAAATTAAATTAATTGAAATGAGTCAAACAAAAGAAGAATCACAGAACAACAACAATAATAATAATAATAATAATAATAATACTTATAAGATGAAATCTAAAAAAATTTATACATCAATGAAAAATCTGGGGAATAAACAATTAATTGAAAAAATTGAACTGATATTAATTGAAATAAATCAATTATTTTCATTTCAACAACAATTATATCAAGATAAAAAACAAATTATTGGGAATGGACAAGAATTTCATGATAAATTATCAACATTAGTTATGAAATTATTAAATTAAATTAAATTAAATTAAATTAAATTAAATTAAGAAGAAAGGAAATGAATTAATGAAAATTTTAATATAGGGTATATATATTTTTTTTTTATAGAATGTAAGAATATATATATTTTTCAAATAAGTGGATATTGAATTAAAGATGGAGAAAATTGAAAAATTGAAAAATTGATAAGTGAAAAATTTTTTTTAAAATCACTTGTCAAATCAATGACATAATATATATATTTCTTTTTCAAAAAATATCTTAGATACGATGACGACAGCTACAGTTACGTTAAAAGTAAGAAAATAAACGGGAAGAAAATAAAAAGAAAGAAAATAAGGTTTTGATATTAGCATATGTTAATATGAATATCTAAAAAGAGGAGAATGTAAATATGTAAAGAGGTGAATGTAAATATGTAAATATGTAAATATGAGAAGGTAAAATACGTAAATGTATATAAATACGTAAATAATAAATATTCTGGAAATAAGTGTCGAAACAAGAATTGCTTCCGAACATATTTCCTAAGAAAGTATTATATAATAAAGAGTATATATGGAAGTTTATATATATGCATAGAAAACTAAACAAAAATAGTACAAAAAAGAAAAAAGAAAAAAGAAAAGATTTTCTTAAAGACGAGAGAGAGAGCCCCAAAATAAAAATAAGACCCATAAGAACATACAAAACCTAAGGCAAAAAAGAAATTATTATGCATTTTATTTCCAATAAAATAATAAAAAATAATAACAATGATGTTATATGTTATATGATTACATCACGCAGCAGATAGAATAATAAATAAATAAATAAATATAGTTGTATACGCCTTTAAATTGATAGAATTTTGAAAATTTTTTTTTAGAAACACAAACTTTAAATATGGAGGAGCGAAAGAAAAGAAAAGAAAAGAAAAGGAAGGGAAGAGGGAAGAGGGAAGAGAAAAAGGAAATCGAAACAGAAAAAGAAAAAAGAAAAAAGAAAAAAAAAATATTTTATTTTATTTTATTTTATTTTATTTTTGAAATCTAAACTTTGTGGATAATTTTAATTAATTTTAATTAATTTAAAATTAAATTAATTTTAATTATTTTGTTTTTTCCTAAATTCGTGGTGGACTTCATCTTCCACTATTCGATTTATTTCGTATTATATTATACATACATATAAGGAAAAATGGAAAGAAAAAAAAGATCAATAAACAAGATAATATACATTCATAATTCCATATGATTTTTATGTTGGATATTATGTAGAGAGATATTATATATTATATATTATGTATTATATGTTTATGTAGTTTTCCTATTATGCAATTATTGTTTGATTTGATGATTCTGTGTAATAATATACGATAAATGTGAAACCGCAGGTGAGACATTTATATTTTTTAAACAAGGAAAACAATTTGAAAATAGTTTAATACAACCTGCATATCGCATTGTGGTTTGTAAAATACAATGTTACTAGCAAACTAAAAACAACAAACAACAAAAGAAAAAAGAAAAGGGAAAGGGAAATGTCTTACTTGACAACCAGTAGAAAAAATAAAAACATAATAAAATCTCTACTTGCTAACAAAATATACAAACAGCAGTTCATACCTCGAAACACGCATATATTAATACGTAAATAGTAATAGTAATAGTAATAGTAATATATTAAAAAGATTATGCGACATTAAAAAAATAGATAACTAAAATTAAAACTAAAATTAAAAAATTTTTAACAATTTAACAATTTATTTTAATAATGAAAAATATATCCGAAATAAAACTAAAGGGAATCAAATATATATTCAAAACCATTTTATTAAAAAAACAATTAAATTTTTAGTTAAACACGTCATCATCGATCAATTTAAAACAATCAAAAATTTGTGTTAGTTTTTTTTATTATGTTTTACATACACACATACATACAAACATACATACATGAATTTCCATATTTGTTAAATTTATAAATCCTTGATATTTATTATTATTATTAAAAATTTGTTTTTTTATTTCTTAGGTTTTTATATATTAATATTTATTACATATTGTTTTAAAATGTAAGATTTCGGGATTGTCATTTGTCCGATTGTAATTCCGAATGCCCTATTGTATATCTATATTGTATTTAAGTAAGTGAATATGTAAGAATTTTAATTAATGTCTTATTATTCTATTTTTTTTATTCCTTTTTTTATTTATTTTTTTATTTCCTTCAGGCAAATTGTTTTTTTTTTTTGGGGTTTCGAGAAAAAAAAAAAAAAGTTAAGAAAAAGTTTAAAATCATAAAGTCTCATTTCTTTATATTTATGGCTAATTTACTTTCCATTATCCCAGAGATATCTACTTCTTCATCTCTTGGAAAAGGTTCTAGTTCATATTTCTAGAAATTCAAAGCTCTTTTTTTGTTTTCTAGATTATGCAAATTGAATTGAATTGAATTGTTATGTTATCTTAAAATTGTAAGACAAATGAATGATGCAAACAATAAAAGATAATTATTATTATTATTATTATCTAACTTATTATAATAATAGAACAATTAATTGTTAAATAATAATAGGGATTATTAGATAATAGGGGGTCAAATGATATAATGTAAAATGCAAAATAAAATAAGGGTGTGGTTTCAAAAATTTTAGTTCCTTATTTTATTTTATTTTATTTTTTTTAATCATCAGTATTTGTGATATGTATTGTCTTACATTTATCTAAGACAATAACGTTTTCTAAAATAATAAAGTAAATATGTAAAAAATTTTTTATTTCTTATTCTTTAATCAATATTTCAAAAGGAATGCAACTCATAACATGATAGTTATGAACAATTAATAAATGGGTAATTTTTATTATCCCCCCGAATATAATTTAATTTAATTTAATTTTTCTAATTTTATGTTGAACTAAAACTTTAAAAGTAGACTGATTGGATGAAATAGAATTCACCTCCCTTTTTTTCTTATCAGAAATTCCAACATATTATATTTAATATATTTTACAAATATAATAAATTTAAAACAAAAGAGTTTTTTTATATTGTACTATTGTCGTGTAGACGCACAATTCATTATTTTATGTATAGTTATATATATATATATATATATTGATTTGATTGGTATAATATAATATAATAAATGAATAACAAAGATCAAAAATAAAATAAAATAAAATAAAACAATATAACTTCCTCTTTGTCTCTCTGTCTCTCTCTCTCCCTTTCAATAAGAGAACTAAATTAAATTTTAAAATAGGGAATAATTAATATTTTTGATTCCTTTCCCTTTTCCTTTGTTTTAAATTTTAGTTCCGAGAATAGTAAAAATGTTTCACTTATTTTTTAATACAGGCGACTAAAGTCTAATTTTACTACATACACTAAAAATAAAATACAAGCAAAAAAAAAAAAAGGACAACCACTAGAACCATAACCTAGATATTTTGTAATTCATTAATAATACCTAATTTAAAATAAAAGAGAGATACCTTAACTTAAGTTCAACTTAATATAACTTAACAAACTTAGACCTTTTCAAATATATTCATAAATTGAAAGATATTAAAAATTTTTTTAAAAAAAAATTAAAAAAACTTTTACATGTGGTGGCCAATTTCAATTATTATTATATTTTTTTCTGAAAAACCTAAGATTTTATTTTTAAAAAAGTTAAAAGTTAAGATTTTAAAAACTTCAATTTAAAGTTTTTTAAGGTTTTAAGGCAAAGTATTCAATCAATCTTTGGGATAATCAGCCCTTTCTTGTCCGAAATAATATTTTGAAATCCATTCCAATTCTCTGGAATCCATTTTCTTCTTTAAAGAAAAGTTTTTCTTTAAGCTCTTGTTGTTGTTTTTTAAATTATATTGATTTCATCATTTATTTAATTCTTGTGATTTATATAACACAAAATTATCAAAATATATACATAATAATAATAATAATATTAATATTAATTGCATTAAACTAAGACATTTTGTTTAAAATTTGAATATTTTTTTTTTCTTATTGTTAATGTAATGTAGAACATATAAAAGTGATTAACAACAATACTTTTATATAAATTTCTAATTTCACGACTTTTTAAAAGGATTAACTAAAATAAATACTTTTAATTTTTAACTCACAAAAGGAGGGAGAGAGGTGGGTTAATTTTCTTTAAATATTTAATTTAAATTCAATTTGTGTTTAGTAACTTTTAGTTATAATTAAAATTTGTTTGTTTTAGTTGTAGGTTAATGTTTTCCATTGTTTAAGTTTTATTTTAAACAGTGTCTCATTGCCTCAATTTTTTCATTTTCTCATTTTTAGTTTAGTCTCTCTCTTATTTTTAGTTTTGAAAAATATTCAATTCTGCCTTGTGTGTCTCTCTGTTTTACTTTCAAATTAGTTTGTGTTTTTATTTAAAATTAATAAATAGTTACTCATCTTATATAATTTCTAGAATATATATCAAATAAACTTAAATTAATAATATGTTGATAGTATTAAAGCAATTAAAGAAAAGCAAAAATCAAAACAAAACAAAACATGAGAATATTTTTTATAACGAAAAGGCTAGTTAAATGAATAGTTCTTAATAAAAGGCCGAGGCAATACAATACTACAGAATTTCGAGATTTACGTTAGTATGTGAATTATATATATGTATGTAAGAATGATATGGGACCAAATCCTAAAAGATAATAATAAGAATAAGAATAATAAGAATTTAAAAAAAGGCGAGAAACAAAAAATCAGATAATTTTGAAACCAAATAAATCAAATTTATTATTTAACACAAACCTTATTTTTATTTTTATAACCATATACAATATATATATAAGACTTTTATATATAACATCATCTACCTTAAACTATATTTATATTATATATATTTATAAAAAGTCTTAATTCATAAATATACAATAAAAAGCAAACACAATACAATACTTTTAAAATTAATCATTTAATAAAGGAAGTAATGGAAATCCTTAATTTTCGTCATGGAGCTCCCTCCCTAATTACAAAACAAAATAATTTTATTTTATTTTTATTCCCTTTTCTTTTTTTGCTTTGGTTCTATTTTTTTTTTTTTTGCTTCTTCTTCTTTTTCTCATTTTCTATTTTTTTTCTATTTTTTTTTTTTTTCCTTCGGGTAATTCCTTAAAAATATATTTATAAAGAAATCACATCATTCTTCGTTTGAATGGATATAACAATAATAATTATCACATTTCGGTTTTAATTTTTTACAATGTAATATCTTACGTTTAAATAATCATCATTATTAAGAAATCACAAAATTCTCTCTCCTCTATTCTATTCTTTTCTTTTCTCTTCTCCTCTCCTCAGATGTTGGCTCATTTTCAATTCAATTCAATTCAACTTACTTTCCTTTGTATTCTTTCTTTACTTTACTTGACTTTCCTTTCCCCCCATCTAATAAAGAACTTATTAGAAAAAAATAGAAGTTTTTGCCCCCAAATTATTTATTAAAAAAATTTGAATTAGTTCATCATACATTATAAACCCATTGTTGTATACAATATATATGACTTGGGAGGGGTTGTGCAATAACCAAAAAAATAATCATTTAAGTAATACATACGAAATTAGTATTTTGATTTTTATCTTTTTAAGATTATCTAATAAATTACAAAACACTACTTTTTGATTTTTTCGTTTTTATTTTTCAATTTTCTTTTTCAATTTTCTTGTATATTTATTATATATATATATACTTTAATTTAGTAATAGTGGTTAATATGGAAAAGATTTTCATATAGAAAATACCACAAAAAAATTATATAAAATATTTAAAAATATTTAAAAAATTTTAAGGTATTAAGGTATATTTGACATGATATAAAATAATACTGTTTATAAAATAATACTGTTTATAAAATAATACTGTTTAATTGGCTGTGATCTGATCTGATCAAACTTTAACTTTATTTTTTTATGAATCATCTAAAATTTAATTGAGACCCAATTGTTCTCTTTTTTTATGAACAATAGAATTATTTGTATCATTTCTCGATATGTATAATTGTGAAACAACTCTCATCATGATGTTTCATAAATTTTTTAACATAATGGAACTTAAGGAGAGATAAAATAAAATAAAATAAATTATACATTAAAGAAAAAGAAAAGACAATATAAAATGCAATAACTTCATTATTATTATGTGCATCTCCAAAAAAAAAACTCACACATATATATAATACAAATTCGTATGTGTAATCCTCATTATCATAAAATTGTATTTTAAATGGCTCGATCCGAAGATTTTATTCCTTTTGAAGAAAGAAAGATACCATTATCTTTGAATATTCGAATTGTGGGATACTTAAAATTTCAAGTTTTTAGATAATCATAAAATTATTTACAAAATAAAGTTTTAAACTTTTTTTTACGATTAAGGGGGCTGTCTCAAATTTTTTCTTTTTTTATTTTCTAGAATCTTTGAGAAATAAAAAAACTTAAAAACTTTAAATTCATATCTTACTTTTTTTACACCCATGTTTTGATTAAACTCAAAATTTGCCACAGTATCAGAAATATATAAATGAAAGTATATATATATTTATAAAGATATTATACTTCAAATAGTTAATATAATATCTCTATTTTATGAATTTTGAATTGTCTAGTTTAAGTAATTACGAAATTTTTTTTTGTTCATTGTCTCTCCTACAGGAAGTCCGTTTATCTTTTCAAAAAAATATTTGAATTTCGAAAAAGAAATATGTATAACACATATATAATTAATGTTATTCGGAAATAGGATATGATTATTATCCTTCAACTTTTGTAAAGAGGATAATAGAAATAACGGAATTTTTCTTAAAAAAACACCCAGAAAAAAAAAAAAAAAAACTATGAACAATGAATATCGACATGAGATACTAAACCCGAGAAACAACTACTATTGCATGAATAAGCAAAAAAAAAATTTTTTTTTCTATTCTCTATTTCATTTTAAAACAAACAAAGTTGTCTAACCTATCATAATAATGATGTCTAAGACACTGACTATTGTAATTGTTTTAAAACATAGTTAAAATTCAAATTCAAATTGATTTTTTTTTTCTATTATATTCAAAATTCACGCACACCCCAATTTAATATTTTTTTTTGTTCTATTGTATTCTTTTTTGTTTTTTTTTTTTTGTGCGTTTTTCGATTATCTAAAACCTGTAGTTTTAACCTAGCGGAGTTCCAAAACATTGTTTTAAATTAAATTATATTTCGCATCATCATCACCGCCTTGTAGGTCATATATATATTTTTTTTTTTACTTACAATTTCGTTATTTCATATGATTGATTAAGTTCTTAACCCTTGAATTCCTTCATTGAGTTCCTCCAAATCCTCCTAATCACCGGAATGGCTTGTTTCTTTTTAATTAATTTCTTTTTCTTTTTCTTTTTCTTATTTTTGTGATTTCTCAAAATAGTAAAAAGCACCCCCAACCCAAATAAATATATACATATTTTCTTTCAAATTATTTAGTTTTTACTTACTTCTTTTTGTAATACCTCTTTTTGATTGTTTATTTTTGATTGTTTTCTTCCTATACCTTCCTTTTTGTCTTTTACTTGTATAAAACCTAATGGATCTGACGGAATCGATGTGATATAGATATATTATGTGTTTACAGGTGTTTGTGATTATTTCTTTTTTTTTTCATAGCTTTGATATGTTTCAACCAGTTAAATTAGTTTATTTATATTTATTTTCGAGAATAGGGGGTGGGTTGTATCGGTTTCTATGTTTTTATTTATATATTTATTTTTTGACATATAGAGAATAAAAACTTGTTTCAATTTCGTTTTGAACGTTTTACTTAAAATTAAGGTTTTTAAGTTTTGTTCTTTACTTTATATTGTTGTTTCTATACTTCTGGCTTTTTCTTTTTTTCACACACAAAAATATTTTGACTGAGAGAGAGAGAACAAAAAACTTTTTTTATTTTTTTTATTTTATATTATTTTTTTTTTTTTTTTATTTTTTTTGTTCAGAGTGGTTGCAAAAACTCACTCTGCATTTTTCACCCTGTCTATAAACTCAACATCATCATATGTCAGATAGAATCTAATATCAATTTACGAAATGGTAAAGAATAATATATATTTCATTATTACTATTATTATTATTAATTATATAAAAGAACATATAAAATAGGAGTAATTAAAAACATTAAAAAAGAAAAGAAAAAAAAAAACTTAAAAAATCTATCATCTATAATCCAATACTTGTAGCTAATTGAGAATTTAAACCTAAATAATTTTGTTCATTTAAATAAAAATCATCATTAATAATTGTATTTGTAGTATTATTACTAGCGCCAGCGCCAGTTATAGGTGTTCCATAACTGATATTATTAGGTTGTGGTTGTTGTTGTGATTGTTGATGTTGATGTTGATGTTGTTGTTGATTAAAATTGTTATTATTTTGTGGAATGTTAAAATTTGAATTTATTATATTATTGTTATTATTAAATCCATCAAATGTATTTGGATAAAAATCAATATCTTCACCTAAATATAATTGAGCATTATTTGAATTTATTATTTTATTACTAGTATTATTAAGTATTTCATCATTAATTTCAACATTATTTAATTCATCAAAAGCAATAAAATTATTCATTGTTGGATTTGTTGAATTAGTATTATTTGTTAAACTTTCAACTAAGTCATTATGATCTATTGTAGTTATTGATGATAATGATTCAGTTATAACAGGTTGAAATTGTGATTGTGTTGTATTATTTTGATATTGAAAATTTGTACCACCACCATTATTAAATAAACTTTCATTACGAAATTTATTTAAATCAGGAAATGAAAAAGCTTTTTCATTCTCTATAAATTGTTGATCACCAATTATTGAATTTGAAAAATAATTATTTTGTGGTGGTACAGTAGTTGAAGAATTAACAACATCATTTAATAAATTAGTTGGTGGATTTGGTGGCGTTATAGGATAAGCTGATGATAAACTATCTTGTGGTGATGCACTATTAGTCATATAATGTTGATGATGAAATTGTTGTTGATGTTGTTGAGGATATGAATATGAATGAGAATGTGAATGTGAATGTGAATTACTATTCATCATTATTTGATTAGTAAATTGTGGTGGTGATGAATCTTCTTCTTTTTTAATATGTTGTTTTCTTGTTGATTTTTGTTTTTGTATTGGTGATTTAGGTATTGGTAATGGTGATGATTCAGTAGTTGTAGTTGTATTAGAATTAATTACATCAAATTGAGTATATTCACCAGATTCTTTAATTTTTTTAACAAATTCCCAACATTTATCACCATAAGTTTTTGGTGTTAAACCAGTAACAGATTTAAATACACGATGAAAATGCCATGCACTTAATTTAGATTTAGCAGCCAATTCTTTAAAACCTAAAACACCACCTCTTCTTTTTCTTTTTTTAGAACCACCACCATTACTACCTGTAGAACTTGTTGGTGAACTAGTTGGATCTTGTTGTTGTTGTTCAACTGGTGGGGAAGGTGTAACTGGTTTTGGTTGAAGTACATTAACAGCAGCAGCTAAAGCTAAATGACGACAAGCTAAATCAACTAAACGATAATGATCAGAATCATTTTTAGATAATGAAGTAGTTTCTAAATCTTTTGAAACTTTGGTAGTAGAATCAATTATTGGAACTGAAGATCTATGATGTTGTTCAAAATTAAAATTTGTTGTATTATTAAAATTTTTTAAAATTTGTTCTTCATTTGCACGTTTAGTTTCTAAAATATTTTCTTTTATAATTCTTGTATTTGATTCTTCATTTTCATCTAATAATGGAGGCATAAAACCAATATTTTTATTAACAGTAGCAACACATTTAATTAATAAATTTATATCAATTGTTGTACTATGAATTGGATCACAAGAATCACAAGGTAAATAACCTAAATTTAAACAATTTGAACTTGTTTCAACAAATTTTATTTCAGATTTTAAATTAGTTGTTGGTCTTGCATCACAATCAGGACGACAAAAAGTTTTATTTATTTTATTACAAACAAAAAATGAACCAGCTGCAAATGGATCACTAAATTGATAAGCTTTCCATTTAGAACTTTCTGAAGCATAAACCATTTTGAAATATAATAATTATAAGTAATATATACCTTTTATGTGATGAAAAAGGTATTATTGTTAATTAATAGTTGTAATAGTTGTAATAATTGTAATAGTTGTAGTAGTAGTAGTTAGTTATATATATATATATATAATATTAATGATTCTTTTATAATGTCTTTAAGAATCAGAAATACCTTGGGAAAAAAATCTAAAATTTTTTTTGGGGAAATGGATTGGAATTATTGAAATATATATATAAAAATGAAAATTTATTGTAGTTTATTGTGTTTTGTAAAATATATTTTGAATAAAAATATTTCAAATTTCTAGGGGGGGTGTTGGGATTATATATTATTATATGTTGTTTGTATAATATAGTTTTTTAAGTTTAAGTTTAAATTTAAACTTGTTGGTATTGTGTAATGTGAGTATATGTAGGTGTATTGCAATGTGCAGGTCTCAAAACAAAAATAAAAATATAAAAAATAAAAAAAAATTTAATATTTTTATTATTATTATTATGTAAGATATTATATAATAATAATATTATCTATTTTTCTTTTAGTGTTTCGTTTTGTGTGATTTAATTAAAATATTGTCTTAAGTCCTTTTAATGAAAAAAATAGATTATGATAATAAGTATAAATTAAAATATTGTCTTAGTTTGAAGTATAGTTTGAAGTGTTGAAGTAGAAGTAGAAGTTATCTTGATATCTCTTTCTCTTGTTATGTATGTCGTCGGATTAAAAATATATTGAATTTGAAAATTGAAAAAATTGAAAATTTAGAAAATTAAAATTTCTTTCTGGAAGTTTCTATGGAAATAAAATTAAAAAATCTATTTTTGTCTTCTTGTCTTTATGTAAACTTTAATTTTTTATAGTATGAATAATTAAAGGTATGACTACTTTATTGATAAAGGTTGTTGATGTAGTTATAACTTTATTTGATATTGAAAAATATAAAATATAATTAAACTTATAATTGTTTTGAAAGTAAAGTTAAAATTTGTAAATAAATAAATAAATAAATAAATAAAAAAATGGAATTCAGCTGGATCTCAACTTTTATTTATACTTAAAAACTAACTTAGAGATAAATTCTAAAAACTATGTCTCTGCGTGCACATAACATAAGTAATGGATTATTATTATATCTTTCTAAATATTCTACCTGTTCTATTTATTAAAAATATTTAAAACAATAAAATTAATTGAAATGATTTTCTTGAAATTGGGAAACCATGTATGAATTGTTGAAAAGAAAAGTGAAAAAAGCCCATGGTACACATTTAACATCTGTTACATTTTATTAATAAAACGACTTTTATTTTTTTTTATTTTTTTTATTTTTTTTATTTTTTTCAATTTTGCACTTTTTCGTTTCGTTTCGTTTTGTATGAACAAATTTAAGAAATTATACGTCATAATTATTTTTTATTCTCCACCATATTATTAAAAATCATGAGACATTTGTTGCATTGTCTTTGTGTATGATGTCGTAGTCTACAATTATTTCACTATTCTCTAAATCTTGACAAAAAAATAAATTTAAAATAAATTTAAAATATATTTAAAATAAATTTAATTAATGATTTTCGGAATATGAACTTTAACAATCCGAATTCAAATTTCTATATTGAAAAGAATATTTAAGAGATTTTCCTTTTTCTAAATATAAATTTGAAAAAAGAAACCAAAAGAGAAAAAGAAAAAGAACTAGGTTCTTGAAAAGATTAAAAGATTAGCCACAAGTATGTTCAATAGATTAATTAATATATTTGAATTCTAGTCTAGAGTGTGTCTTTTGTTTGTTCTTTTTCTCTTTTATTGTAATTAGAACATCAAATAGAAGTAATTAATAAAATGGTTACAGAATGCAAAAAGTAAAATAAAATAAAATAGAATAAAATAAAAAATTATATGTGCATTTTTAGTCTCAGTTTGGTTTCACTTGTTTCTTTTGTTTAATGTAACTTTTAATCTCCTCATCCATCACTATTATTTTTTATCTCTCTAGTTGTTTTTTTTTTTTATTTTTTAATTTTTTTTAATCGAAAAGATCGATTGGAAGGAATCGTATCATCCGCTGCCTTAAATAGTTCATTATTTCCCCCCTATATATATATATATACATCATCAATTCTACTTTATTTGAATCTACAAATCTTTAATCAAAACTTCCTTCTCCCCATTAATTTTTTTTTTTTTTTACTGTATTTTTTGTATATAGTGCGAGGATAAAAAAAAATCATGTTATTTCAATCCCCACTAAATAAATGAAAATCTTCAGTAAAGAGATTCATTAATTACGTTGCATCATTTTATTATAACTTTGTTTTACTTTAGTATCTGTTTGTTCAATGTCATCACAACTCTTAAAATATTATTATCTAAAATAAAAACCACAAGAAACTAATGTTCATAATAATAATAAAAGTCTAAAAAATAAAAATTATTAGAACATACTAATGATTTTTTTTTTGCAATTTATGATTACGATTTCTAATTCTTCTTGCCTCTTCTTCTTGATTCTTTCATGTTCTTTTACATTCCATTTCCTCTCTTATTTTATCCGATTTTTTCAATTAAACTATTCCTTGAATATTTGATTTAAACTTCAGGGAGTATTTCCTAAACTGTCATTTTGTAGTGTTTTTTCTGATTTTTTTTGTAAGTAAGGTTAACTAGGGTTTTTTTTTTTTTTTTTCTGGATAAATTATAAAGTTTTTTAAACCGTTGATGTCATTTTAATTATTTATATTTCTTTTCTTTTAAAGTTTTTCAACTGAGCAAAAAACAAACTTTGAAAGTTAAAAGAAAACATGTGGATAGATATTTCTATATTTCTATATACCAGAATAACAGATGATTGAACAAATGGTATTAAGAACAAAGATATGTATAATAATATTGCAACATTGAGAAAAAGATAATAAATTTTTTATTATCTAATTTTCTAAATTTAAGGTTTTAAAATAATTTGGTTATTATATACTCTTTTGGCTGTGTTCTTAATATTATAAATTTTCATTATAATTAAATATTACATTACATTATAATTATTATCCACGTTCTGTCATATTATATCATAATATGTCATTTCATGTCAATTTCAAATATATACTATTATATTTCTGTGATTGATCCGGTATATAACTAATTTTGTTAACAAGAATATTATTTTTTTTTTTTTTTTTTTTTTTTTTTGTTTGCAAAATTAAAATTAAAAACAATAAGAAATAGTTTAACTTAATATAAATAAATTAATTAATTAATTTGATACAAAACAACATAATTAATAATATATTACATTTAATATAGCCACAACTTAATAAACTATTTGAATGACTCTCGTTATTACGACTTTGCCGTTTCTTATCTTTACAATCATGATGATATTTTTAGAAACCAATAAATTTAACTTTAGTTTATGAAAGATATTTAACTTTAGTTTATGAGAGATAAGGCGGCTATATCCAAAGCTAAAAAAGAAAAATATAAAAGTTAAAACAGGTACGAACTTCTTATTTTATTTGCAATAAAAACAGAAAAGGGAAAAAGAAAACTGCCTCATGCGTATGGCATCTACCACAGGCAATAAATGATTATTATTATTAATCTTGATTTTAAAAGAGTTATAATATATTATATAAAAAAAAAAAAATATATTACCATTTCTTTCAAGTCTATGATGTAATTACTATCTCTGTTTATTTAGTTCAAAATATTTTATGCAACAAAAAAAAAACACTACCATGTGAACACCCCCTATTTTTTTCTTAACTAACTAACTACTACATACGTATTTTGATCACATAAATTTGTTTTTATAAAAAATTTTTAAAAAACTTTAAAATCAAACAATAACAGCGAGTTACAAAAATCAAAAAAAAATTTATTTAAATTAAACTATCTTTATAAAACGTAATTCACTTCATGGGATTCCAAAATAAACATTTTAGATTTTTAACTTTTAGAATTAATTCTCGGAATAAGGGGGTGAAAAACAATAGAAAAAACAAAAAAAAATAAAAAAAGTTAAATTGATTCCCGCTAAATTTTGTATACGGATGGATGTTTATGCGGTTAATATCTTCCGCTAATGATCACAATGTCCGAGGCAAAAAATATATTAGATATATATTGTATGTTATTTTACTGGATGAAAATACAACCATAAATTTTATAACATATATAATTTCTTGAACTCTTGACTTCAGTTTTTTAATCCAAGATTCTAAAGTCCTATATACAAAGATATACTTATTTTCTTGATTTTAACATCATCTCTGTTGAATATTTTGAAAAGATGATTTTCTAATTTCCGATGTTTTTTTTTTATTATATAGAAGGATTGACCTCAAAATAATAAATATTGAGGACTTTCCTATTGTTCTGCTTTTGATATCGATTAGATATTCTATTGTTACCAATTAATACAAAGGCGGTCATATTTCATATTTAATAAATTTTGTTATTTTCATTTCGTTTAATGTTCAAAAGTAGTATCAATTATTTTGAACATTTTGTTTTGCAATGTCTCTTGTATTTATCACCTGATTTTAAAGATACATAAAGTTTAATTAAAGCAAAAAAAGGTTAATTATGAAACCCTAATTGAAGAATTAGTCAAAAAAAAAAAAGAAAAAGAAAAAGAAGCTTTCAATCGAGAGTTTGACTTAAAACTTTATTGTAGAGAATCAAAAAGCTTACATTCAAATCTTTCATAATCTCGGCCATTTATTTTTAAAATTTCAATGAATAATGATTTAGTTGATAATTATTAGTTCACATATTTCAAAAACAAGGGATGTTGTCAGTATTTACAATAAAATCAAATTTTCTCGAAGTTTCGAGACTAAATTTCTCACCCCCAACCCACCCCCCCCCTCAAAAAAGTTTCTCTCAATTTATAACTACATGCATATTAT